>OMOV01099489.1:0-10561 GCA_900312565.1 Beryx splendens | reverse complement strand
TAGGGGGGGGTTGTGTTTTGTGTGTGTGTGTGTGTGTGTGTGTGTGTGTGTGTGTGTGTGTGTGTGTGTGTGTGTGTGTGTGTGTGTGTGTGCGTGTGGAGGGGGTGGAGGGGTGGGGGATGGTCACTAGAACTTCTACTTTTACATTATTATATAATGTGTCTGTGCTCAGTAGTGGGTTTATGGAGGCCTTATCATAGACTAGTTATGTTTTTAGGCTATGTGATTTTGCTGTGATATTTAGAGTATCGTTCTAAAATGTATTATAGGGTTATGTGCTTCTGTTTCCTAAGCGGATCACCGTGGGATATTACACTGATAGTTAGGAAGGCAATTGCCTCAATAACATAAAATATGTTTAGTGTTTTCTACCTATCCCACACAAAATATGTTTTGGACACATGAAATACAATAATTCCAATATGCTGTGACAACATTATCTGTTACCTGTAATCCAAAATATATTTAGGCCACTTAAAATATATTTCCAGTGAGTGTCACCACTACTGGCCATCAAGACATTACGTTTGTGTGCATATTTTCCATTAACTCACAATCTGTTTACTAGCAGTTCCATTCCTTTGAGTTTATTTCCTGTCCTGTGAGCAGCACAGCAGCCAGTCAGCCCTCACTGCGTCACTACTCTTTCTGAGGGCAGAGATAGAAATCTGCAACTCCCATGATCTCACTTGTGAACTGGTATTGTCATGTTATCAGTTATGGATCGCTATAGGGGATGGTCATATGATCCTGACAAAGCTTCTTCACGTTGACCTTTCATTTACTTCCATTCTGTCAGTGTCATGAGGCGAGAGGCCTACAGCTGACCCACTGCCCACTGCACCGCAGCATATATGTTACAATTTAGGCTTTCAGCAGGTGCCTTTACCTAACACAACCTTAAACAAGAAAACATGTTGTCTCCCATGAATGATGCAGGCACCTCCTGGGCAAATCAGCAACAAGATCCATCATCCCTCCAAGCTTAACAATAATCAGTTTAATATTTGACCTTTAATTACAGCATCCCCATCAGGCCAGTCAGTGTTTTGTTTTTTGTAAATGCTGGAACATGGTGCACGATCCATGCAAGTCTCATCCAACTTGGAGCAGGTTTGTGTGAGGCATCACCTGAGATGTTGATGTCATGCTTGAAACATGACAGACACATGACAGGTGCACAGTCCCCCTCCCGCCCAGAGGGGAGAGCAGCAGAGAAAGCCGAAATTCCAACATCACCTGCATGGAGAGCAAACAGCACGTATTCCCTGAGGGCCAAGATCCTTTTTTACTCTAATTTTTACTCGCATACAAATTTTGTTGTACGTTGAGTATGTTTTAGTATCGTTAGCTTAATCTGACTGGATGATACTTGTACTGGGTGGGTGCTGGAAAATGGGCATGATCACCTTGTTTGTCGCTGTGCCACCAGGCTGTGCAGATTTTCAAACACTTATACACTTCCATTCCAACATATTATTATTTGACCAGTGAACCAAATGTCTGTTTGGTGTTTTTGTTAGCCGGTCATGATGTTAACCATATGTCCGAGCTTATTTGATTGTCTGTCTGGCTGACTGTGCGTCTGCATGACGGTCTGCTTTCCAGCGTGTGCCCCCTTCTGTCTCTGTATCTCTCTCTCTGTCATTTGACCACCACATGAAATTGACTGTATTTTCAAAATGCTTTTGTAGACAGCTGATGAACATGTTTGCTTTTTTTTCTATCTGCAGACTGCAAAAACAATGAGTGGGCAAGACCCTGACCCAGGTCACCAGTGGGTATGACTTAAGTCACTTTCAGGGACACACACCAGACTTAAGACCCGTTGATTGGGGACGGCTTGTGCAATTGGGGACAAAAGCCGAGTCCCCAATTCATAAAAAGCTGATTTTTGGGTCAGTGGTTAAGGTTTAGTTAGGGTTAGGTTAAGGTTAGGGTAAGGGTTAGGTTTAGCCAAGTAGTGGTTATGGTTAGGGTTAGGGTAAATCTCCAGGAAATGAATGTAAGTCTATGTAAATACCCCAAAAGTGATATAAGTAAAACTGTGAGTGTGCGTGTGTGTGTGTGTGTCTCCTAGTCTGCGTCTGTGTTTCATTCAACAACTTTACGACCTACTTGACCTACTACACTGGCTTTTCCAAGAAAATGAAAACATGCTCCACTTTTCTCTGAAAGATAGCCGCTCCTTCCTGTGCATGGGATGCTGCAGTGTTGATACGCGTCACCATCACAGCACATATGCAGCCCGCCATCACATGCTCTTGTTTAATCAGTCAAACGCAGGAGTATATGCGAGTTCAGGAACATGTAGCATGAACGATGCCGGGCTTATGCAAAGCAGCCAACAGAGAGTCGTTCTTTGACCCTGCGCTGATGATCACGCTTGTGACATCCAAAAGTTCATATTCATTCTTTTGCCATCACAATAGCACAAGACTAAGTGACACTGACACAAGTGCGCTGACGCCTTTAGGTGTGGTGCTTCCCTCGAATCTGTTTGGATGGCATTGTATATCAGCTCCGGCTGTAAACACAAGTCTGAAAAGGACGCAAGGACGCCACCTCAACCTGCAATTAAAGTGTCATCTCTTAATATAGTGTGTAAGTTCAACAGAAGGGCTTGAGCAGACTTTGCTTATCTTCATTTTGAGGACAGTCTGACTGGTTTTGCATGTAAAGGGGGGAAACTTTTAAGTCAGGTTGTAATGACTGCTTCCAGTCAGTGAATCAGTACTCGCTCTTCCTATCATAAACCTTTGCAGGGTCATGTGAAAAATTTGAAATATAAAAACGACACTTTCTGTAAGTGCTCCAAATGAATGATAAATGGACTGCATTTATATAGCACTTTTCTAGTCTACCGACCACTCCAAGCGCTTTACAACAATGCCTACATTCACCCATTCACACACACATTCATACGCCGATGGCGGCCAGCTGCCACGCAGGGTGCTGGCACAACCATCGGGAGCAGTTTGGGGTTCAGTATCTTGCCCAAGGACACTTCTACATGCGGACTGGAGGAGCCGGGGATCGAACCACTGACCTTCTGATTAGTGGATGACCCGCTCTACCTCTTGAGCCACAGCCGCTCGACACCTGCAGCTGTGTTTCTGAACACACCCAGCGTGTGCAGGTCTCTCCAAAGCTCTCCAAATTGCATAACGCCCTTGAGCCGCAGTCCACCGAATGTTTCCACGCCTTTTATTTACAGCGTGCCTGCGTTCTGCCATGGGACTCCAATCAGGGATTTCACTCTGATTCCTCCTTTGTGATCTACCATTCACCCTGATTTACGCCGAGTCCAGATACTTAATTGGTGTCTGACATCACATAACGGCGGCAGACAAGGAACTGTTGGCTGAAAAGGAAGATGAATATTTCTCCCAGCTAATGAGCCACGGATCCCCTCCAAACAGGAGAATCCGATGCCCCGTGGCAGAGAGCCACGCAAGAATCTCAAACACTTCACAGAATGCAGGCGGGAGACTTGAGAGAAAGGCTGAAGCATGAAGGTTACAGCTGTGGCGAGGAATGCAGACAGGCGGTTCTTTATCTACGCAGAGCAAGAGGCAAATACCTTTTGAAAGTCCTCGCATTCACGTGGAGCTGATCTTTAAGGCCGAGGAAATGAGCTTTGCTTCGCTGAATTCGGAAATTTAAGCCTGGAATAAAAGTTAAACTGACCAATGTTGTCTGAATGTAAAGGGTTTTAAGGCAGCTTCCTGCTCTTTTCTTTTTCTTTTCTTATCCAGGCACTGATGTTACAGTAAGTCTCAGAGCCTCACAGCGCTCTGCTTATCCCCATAAATCCCCCTCATTGAGGAGAAATGCACGGATGATGAAACTCCCACATTTAAGAAGCAGATGAGCTCAGAATAAAGTAAATGCAGGCTGTAAGCAGTATGCAGAATTAGAGCTAGACTAGGTGGCCTGAAAGGAAAGATGAAGGCCTGCATGAATGAAGTAGGCTCGTCTTTGAATAGGAACTCTGAACTTTGATTTTATAACGATCATCTGACCTGTTCAGTGATTCCACAACACTCCCAGTTTGTGCAGCTTTGTGCACGCAGGACCAAAAATGCATTTCGGTTAGTAGTTTGTGTGTGACTGCCTGTTTTTAGAAGTAGTGTTGCTGAATGAGGTCAGATTCCTTATGCATAAAAGGTTGCATGCAGCTTTGATTTGCCCTTCACAGCGACTGCCAGCCTCTTGCTTTGAGAGATAGCCTCTCTCTTTTGCGTTAGATTCATTAGCATATTTGGTTATTTAAGTTATTTGCTTGGTTCACACGGACAAAAATCTTAGATATTCATACTTAATTATGAAAAAAATAAAATGAAAACGTATAAATGTTCCATCAGGGCGTTATCAGTAAGCTGTTAGTCATTTTCTGTGGTTTCCAGGGCCACAGTAGGAAAACATCAAGTGCATACCAGTCAGTCTCAAGGACTGCAGCACTCCTGCTAATGGCCCGGCCACTCAGGTGTTCTCCATGGCGAATGGAATGAAAGGAAACCCTCACTGGCCAGTGAACCTCATTACCCCCTGGGTCTCTGACGCAAAACCACTGCTGGGCAAACAGCAACCTCTGAGGTTCAGTTCTTCAGTAATCACTCACTGTTTGATTGCAAACAGCAGAAATCAAAGTCATACCGTGGGAACATTCATGACTAATGCCTGTTCAATGTGCCGTCTATTCAAATGAAGTTTATGGTGGTTAAAAATCTGGCATTAGGTCTACACTGAATGAATAGATCCTCTGGGAGAGAGGTGTGGCAGAATGAGATAAAAAGCAAAAAGCAGCCCGGTCCCATGATTACCCCTGGAGACATCTTCCGTTGTAAACCGCAACGGATTTGTTACCACGCCAAAGAACTCATTAAAAGCAGGTGATGTCATTCCTGTCGTTGAAAAGGCGAAGTTATTCTCAATTTTGTTAATTAAGACTAATTACTGACAAGCCCACCAGAGCTCAGAAAGGCTCAGCTGGAACGACAACACCTGGAGGGCCTGGCCCACACGCCGGCTGTGATGTTCCCCCTCAGCTACAACACATGACAGGGAGGAGGAGGAGCGGGATGATCAGCCCAGACTCTGCTCCCCTGTCCGCTGTGAGTCAAGAAAACACGAGTTGGGCCAGATGTAAACAACATCCTCCTCTACAAATCTATCGGTTTAGGAATGTGTTGCTCAAAATGATTTTCCTGTCATCGTATGTAATTGCCACTTGTACATTTCAGACGTGCGTTGGAATGACAGGAACGGTGGCAATTGCTGTTGAAACATATCCGTGCCTAACTGAGACACCTATAGGAATATAAATAATAGGGCCACTTTTTTTTCTTCGAAGCTGCTTCAGTCCTCCTTGGATCAGACACGTCCCGGACTGTGCAGTGCCGTATAGTTTTTGTTAAGACTGTGTCTGAGGTGTTGATTCAGCTGTATGCAAATGTTTGAGGCCTTGCTTTTGTTGTGTCTAGCAGCTATCCTGTTCAGTGTCCGCCTGTCCCTGCCGGGGCACTTTGTCTCCGTTTGGCGTAAGCTGACACGAGACGGTTCCCCTTCGCAGTTTTTGAAACCGATGAATCTACAATTCAAGCTGTTTCAGCTGTTTGATCTCTTCGGAACTCGGGTGGTTGCTTCATCATTCTCCTCTGAGCACCGCTTACTGGAATTCAACCTAATATGACTCACCTGTGTAGCTGCCTTTGTAATTGTGATTTCTTCATGCCTTCATTCTTTGCCTCACTTAATCTTACTGAGGGCCACGAGGGCTGGAGGTGAGAGATCCCGGACAGGTTGCCAGTCAGTTACAGAATGGCAGACGAACACACTCACGTTCATATCTACGGGCAATCTAGTCTCCAGACCACCTGACTTGGAGGAAATCGCAACAATTGTGATTTAGTTACTTCAAAATTGAAATCCTTTTCCTTATAGTGTAATATTTTCCCATAATATTTACTGAAACTTGCCGTCAGCTCGGTGTGTTGCTTTCTGCTGAGGTGCTAATATGAATGATTCTTAGGAAGAGGGAGAAGTGACAGCATTATGTGACCAAGTCTGTCAAGGCAGACTTCTCCTGGGACTGTCAGACGGCTCTTACATAAAGCCAGCATTGCAACCACACAGGTGATAAAAGCCTCTTCTGCTGCCACATGCTGACAGAACAAAGGTAACCTGAACAGTGGGTGGGGTGAAGTGGGACAAACAAGATCAGCACTCCCTCTCATGGTCAAACGTGGAACAGCAGACGAGATGGTGAAATTAAAGCTTTCATGGTAGATCATAGTGTTACAACTTCAGGCACGTCACCGTGCCTCGGGCTGAGAGGAACAGTCTCACACAGCTTGTATGTATAAAACTATTTATTTCAAAAAACAAACATGCTGAATTTAAGTTTAGCTTCAACTCCCATTTCATCCTTCTCCACAGGTTTGCTGATACAGTTCCTCCACAGTATCAGACGCCTTGTGCAAGAGAAATGACCAACTTCATAGACAAGGCTTTGACAACGACTGGTAGAGTAAAGGCTTTGGTAACAATAAGGTTAAATATTTTAAATGTTACATAGCTCTCATAAGGCTATACATCTGAAACAAAACAGCAACAAAACAGCAAAGGCCTGTGTCTACAGTTCAAACACCTTTTAACAGAACTTCTAACAGATTAGTTTAGCGCTCACCTTCATGTTAACTCAAATATTAAGAATACAACACGCTTCTTTAACCGAAAATGGACAACGCGCTGAAAGCATATTTATGTTTGTAACGGCATTCAATAAATGAATGAATGAACAATCTTCAAAATTCTAAAATACTCCAAAAGGACACAGCTCTAAATTCAGCAGCTGACATATTGAAAGAAATATTTGCCTCACTCATAAAAAGGCAGAAACATGCAGCATTAAAATAAAAGTCAATCTTCGGGAATGTGAAACCCTTTTAAAACCTGAGGGGACGACACGCGCACACTGGACTGACGTTATGACACGTGTGCTGGTCACACGGAGTAACACAAAGCATGACACTACTGATTGTCACATAGGCACTTGGGTGACTGACGGCATGAAGTCCTTTGCTCGAGCCTGTTTGTTTTAAAGGTGTGTTCCACTGTACAGTGATCGCTCCACAGCGGGTTTGAGCTCAGAGCCTTGCCTCGCTAACACTTCCACCGTTAGGAGGCGCTCTGATCCTCGGGCTGCGTCTTGTTCCTCTTATTCAGGACTTTGCGGAGGCTCGCTGGCATCAGGAAAGGCCTTTCTGCACTGCCATCATTCCTCTCGAGATCCTCCACTAAAGGGATGAAATGAAACCGGCATTAAAGTACAGCAATCAGGCGTACGGGTTCAACTCATGAAAACAGTGTAAACATTTCTTAGCATAGCAGAGGCACTTTACCATGCAAAAGCAAGAGTCTAAAGGAAGCCAAGTCATTCACACTTAATGTTCTAGACTAACTAAATCTAGAGTAGGAGCGTTACAAAGTTACCTTTGCTCGTTTCCAGTTCCACACATTTATCACACAGAAAAGAGTCAAATAGGCAGGTAACAAACACGTGTAGCTTTAATCAACAGCTTTGACTATCACTGCAAACATGCAGGAAAGAAAACAGAGCCACCGTGTGGGCAGTTCAAAACCCTTTAGCTTCATGCAGTGGAGAATCACTGCCTTCAACACTGCTGTCAAACCGACTGCGCTGCCAGGCACATACAGGGTTTCATGGCAAAGAGGTACTGAATGCAAATGCACTGCTTTACAGGGAAATGTTCCACATAGGAGACTACCGGGCTGCCAGCCTCACGAGAATCACTAGTGTTCATACAGATATAAAATCACTTATGGCTTAGTACGACCGGTGAACAGAAAATAAAACAGTGCATTGACAGCAGAGTGTACTGAAGTAGTAGCATTGATAGTGCATAAACTGTAAACAATTAAGATACCGTTAAAGTTTTAAGTCCAAGGTGCGAACATTCGACCGACACTAACACTGTAAATTAGGCACGTAATCGGCTTCAAGTTTCTATTGGCCAGTGGCAGTGGTAGAAATATTTAAAAGGCAAAAAACAAGTCTCAAAATGTCAGTTTACCCCCCGCACAGGCCAATCACGCCACGGCTTCTCCAGGAAATCAGTTGAGCATGGCAATTCAACAGTTTCTCAACATGTCCAAAACTACCATCTACATGTACACCTCATCTACCACGGGCGAGGAAAGACACGGTTGTCAACAAGTGCAACTTTCTAAATTATATCCTTTATCATTTCCAATAGGAGGCCGGCCTTAAGTTATATTTCATGCAACATATTACCCACATGTTTCTGCACACGTCTGATCTCATCGTGCTTGACATTCTATCAAGCTAACCATCAAATCCTTAACATCTTATTTCCCACGTCTCCTCGGGATGAAAGACGGGCAAAAGGAAACGATTTGCACTGGACAGCTGGTGCGAAAGCAAAAAGGACAATCTGCCAGCAGGGTTCAACAAAGTATCAGATCGTTACTATCGTTATTATTTGAGGACGTCTCCGGCCGTGACAGGAGTCGTCAGTTTTAATGTACAGTTCACACAGTGACGCGTGGTTTTTTGTTGTTGCGTTACGCCCGTAACTTTAGTGACAAATCTGCTGCAGGTGCACACATTGCGTGCCAACAGTGTCTTTGCCCGCACTCCTCCTCCTAACTAAGCTGCGTCCTCCTCCTGCATCTGAGTCTGCTGCTGCTTCAGCTGGACGTCTTCGTCTTCCGGCTGCTGAAGCGGAGCAGAAGATGGGGACGGATCCTCCGCTTTGTTCTCCCAAAGAATCTCACGGAGCGTCGCAGACATGTAATAAGGCCTCGCAGCTGAGCCGTCATTGCGCTCCAGGTCTTCGCCTTGGTTTTGTGCGTGTGTGTGTGTGTGTGTTTGAGCATGTGCAAATTAATCGATGTAGAAGGAAATGATTATTGAAGTCGTGACCATGAAGTGTCAGAGGACCAGTAGGAAGGGGGAGGTGGAGGTGGAGGATTGAGGGAAGTGAGAGGGAGAGACAAGAGAGAGGGGGAGAGAGAGAAAGTCAAAACAGCAAGCCAAGACACCCACAAGAATTTCAAAAAGATTTTGAAAGTTAACAGTGCAACACCAGCGATTAGCAAGTTCACATATTGCAAGCCGCAGATTGTTATTTTGAAATGGTGCTGAAATTTTTGAAGTGAGGCACACCGTACTCATGCAGTTTAGAATTAGTGACAGCCCAACACCAGAAGCAATGAAGGAGTTCAAGTAGTCAGGGAGGTTTTGATTCAGTCCATCATTTAGCTCGGCATTCTACATCGAGCCCTGAGCGATTCGCCTTCCCAAAAAATTACGCTTTGCTCCTTGAATGTACCATGAGATGTTTGCAACGTCCCTTTCTTACATAGCGGAGATGTACATGTGGCGCTTGTGTAACCGACCTGAATGTATTACGTAGATGTCAAAGAGCAGAAACGGACTGAGGAGGTGCTACTCACAGAAGCAGAGGAAGAGCGTGTCCACACACATGGCGTAAACGCTGAAGAAGCCATGGGCGATGAGGTAGGAGCCAACCACCACAGTCTGGAGAGCAACAAGAGCATACACACTTTTCACCCACAACAGAAATACATCGCCGCATTGGTGGTCCAAAAAACTGTAATCCTGAGGAATTACAAAAAAAGGAAAACCACATCCCTGCACATCCAGAACATGACATCGTCTCTGATCGGAAGCACAGCGATCGGACTCACCAGGATGGGCACCCAGTAGTAGTGGAGATTGGGAGCCGTGTTCTCAAAGGCCTTCACTCTCCCGGAGAAGAAGAAGAATGCAAAGATGCCTGTAGTGGCGAGACAGAGGACAGCTCACCATCCACATTCTCTCAAATAAGAAGGTTATCCGACTCGGCTAAACCGGGCCGGCATGAAGCGGAAGGATGGAACGAACAGAGCAGCCAAAGACGGACTCACCCACGAGCCCCACAACAAGCAGTTTGCCCAAGAACAACAGGAAATCTGTCACTTTGTCCAGGACAGCTACCCTGGGGGATCAAACAGAATCAATGTATCTATTAAAATCTAGAAAAAAATATTGCTATTTGCATGAAATCAGAAATGAAAATTTTACATCACACCGTCTGTTCTACACTCACCTGATCATGTTCCTCATTAGGAGGAAGAAGGCGTCTCTGGCAGAGGTGCAGAAGTTTTTACCATAGATCGCCACCTAGGGGCAAAAGGCAGTCATTACACACAAGACAAACGTCCTGATCATGAATAATGTGTAGCCGGAATAATGATATTGGGGCAGAGGGCACCAACGTAAGTAACCCACACACCATGATGTAGGCATTTCTGTTGAGGAACTTGATGAATTTCTCCAGGCACCAGAAGCAGCACTTCAGACAGCACAGCAGGAACTTGGAACACTTATTTTGGGCTCCTGTGAGGGACCACACACACGCGCACACACACACACACACACACACGCGCGCGCACACACACACACACACACACACACACACACGCACACACACACGCACACACACACCTA
>OMOV01099468.1:15500-38605 GCA_900312565.1 Beryx splendens | reverse complement strand
AGCCGTGTCAAAGGCAGCCGATAGGTCAAGCAACATTAGAACAGAAGCCTGACCGGCAGCTCTAGCTGATCGCAGTGGATTTATGGTTCAAAATAAACCGAATAAAAGTACATTCTTTATGATATGAAGGGTGACTGTCTACATTTCAGAGACCATTTTGAAATATGAGGAACTGTTACTACTGTTGGTTCTCTGTGGTTTCCTCTCATTTTGAATCAAAATGCTATTTGAACATTCATGACAAACTTGGATAACCAAACTTGGATGCAGAATGTGGTGTCAAACAAGAATTTCATTACTTAATATTAAACAAAACATTCAATATTTTATTCAGCTGAATATGTTGTTCACTTTTACATACTACATTATGCCATACAAAAGTAACATCTCTCCAAGGTAAAACTTCCTACTGAGTTTAATGAAGAAATAACAAACTCTTGTTTGTTTATTGCCATTATCCAGTGTGTCAGAAACAGGGTGGTAGTAGTGCAGTGCTCCTTTGCTTGCTCAGGGACTTCACACAATATTCAGATGTAAATGTCTGCCACACCCTATTGGGAGTCCCATAGAGCAAACTCCTCTATTCAAAGTCAGTTGATATCAATTGCTGAACTGAAACAACTCTGATGAGAATCTGAATCACTTCTCTAAGCATAACTTATATATAGGAATTTGTGGCTTTGGTGCAGAGACATACTGACAACTAACATAGCACAACACACACAGTAGACACTGCTGGACCAACAATAGATAGTAGACTATACATATCACGCAACATTCAGTCACTAAGTGCATTCTTCGTACATACTTTCTGAGGCCGAGAAGTAGCATATAGTACAACAGAAGTTACTCAGGGTTGTGTCATATATCAAAGACAACAAAATGGAAAAACACGAAAAGAACAGAAAAAATGTATAGAGAGCTTTTACAATATACACTGTCAAACTCATCTCCTCTTATGAGTCCTTGGACTGGCATACATATTGTATTGTGTATCGGCCTATTGCGATTAAAAGATGCACGGTTATTGTCCAGAATTCATCCCCAACACTTCAAGAGACAGATTAACACTTCAAGAAAAGATCGGGCAAGTTATTGCACTTAAAAGCCATTTTACCTTTTACTGAACTAGGGGATTCATGGCTACTAAAATCATATAGGAGAGGGTCTCTAAAGGAATGCTCTACATGGTAGTAAAGGAAAGGTGTAGGAGATAACCTCTTGACACATGGGAAAGCTGCTGTGGTGAAAGCATCCACTGCCGATGCCACTGGGTGCTTTTCAGTTGTAACCCAGCCCACGTTGACTGAAGTAGCAGAAGAGGGGGACGGTGAAACACATACACATGAACTGCAGACAAAGACAAAGACACATTAAATATGCGGTAGAACTAATATCAAACTACTTTTTACATGCAAAGACAGAACAGCCAACTCTGCAAACTGAAGAAAATTCACAGTCATTAGATTCCAACTAAGTAAAGAAACTACAGTAAGACAGAAGTAACCGGGACACTTGTTATAGAGGCTTTGATATTCAATAATATTGAATATTGCGATATTTAGTGAATATTGTGATATTTAGTGAATATTGCGATAGTCATTTTATTTCAAATTGGTTCCCTTTTCCACAATCAGCCTGTTTCCCTGGAAACAGCAGGAATGGGCAGATTACACCAAATGGTCATTGGAGCTGTGGCCCTCCAATATGGCCGCCACAGCTGCCACCTGAAAGCCTTCTAATGAGGGAGAACAAACAGTTGGATGTACCTGTATGATAAACAGGGAAACAACGCCTGCACCAGTGCTGAGGAAGTTTCTGGCAAACCAATTCCTCAGTTTCACATGACATCCCTGAAAGACAAGAGTTCATATCGCTTCTGTTCATTCAACAAATGGAGCGTTTCCTTCCACACCCAAAAATCAACTTAGGGAGAAAAAAGAATGAAAATGTGTGATGTTCCTCACTCAAAACTTCAAAATGACAAAGGACCATGTCACGTGCAGCTACTGGAGGTCAAAGTCACCTCGTCATAATCAACAAGAGCAGAAATCTTAATCATGGCTCCCTGGGATCAAATCTGATCAAATGGGATCAGTGGACTTAAATGTGTGTCTATGTGGAGGTGTGTTTGAGGACCCCTGGTTTAGAGGGTGACAGTATGACCCACCTCCCGCCAGTTGGTTTGTGGGACAGTGTTACAGGGGTCTTCAGTGCAGCAGGAGGTGGGAACGTTCCCCTCCCAGTCGGCCTCACTATGGACTCCGCAGCACCTAAACTGCACAGCAGAAGTGCCTCAGTGACATGAACACGTGTTTTATCTGAAACAGACTGTAGAAGGCTGTGGCTGTGCTGGGCGGCTCCCTCTGGTGTGAATGTGTTGAACTGCACTGATGTGACCCTTTAGTCTAAGAAGAGGCATAAGATAAGATTGTGAATATGAATGCATATTAAGAATAGGATTGTGAATAATATATGAACAAAAATGGGAATAAGCATAAAAGGAAATAAAAAGCAAATGAGAACGATTGTGAGTAAGAATATAAAGACGAACGTAAGTAAAATGTATGTATGAGAAAATGATTTACATCATCAATAATGAATGAATGTATAAATGAAACAGAATATGGGAATATGAAGAAAGCAAATGGATGGAGCACTGTAGAGGAACAGGTACCAGGTACTGGACAGCGTCAAAGTCATCCCTGATGGTCTGGTTCCCATCTGGACCGGATTCTCTGTAGGTTTCCAGGCTCCGCATCAGGTCCTTCTCCACAAATGTGTCAATCTGCACAAGAGACAAGGTCAATCATCCGTACAAATTCATATATTCTGGAAGAGTTTTGATTTGTAGACTGAAAATAAACTTTTCAAAACTGTCTTCACCCATCATAGCTCAAAAGACAGGTCCGGTTTACGCCGTCGTGCACAAAGCCTCACACAGAAACGAGTCATCACAGCCTCAAAATGCATCAAACTCTTCTTGAACTGTCCCTTGCTGGCCTTGATCTGTCTTTCAAAAGTTCTCGTCATACATGTCTTAAATCCAACAAATCACAATGTCAACAAAGCCATCTGTGAGCGGTCAGTGTCCCAACAAGGGGGCGCCAATACTGCAATCAAAGAGATTCACCCCAAAATGAAAATCCACCAAAAAAAATCTGATTGCTGGCGTTAAAGTAAAACTGATTGTAGGGCCTTTTAGTGAAATTATTGGTAAAATAAGACCTTTGTTTACAAAAAAGTAATATTTTAGATGATATAACCAGTATTTTTGAAATATTGAGCAGTCAACATCAGGTAAGTGTTTTCCCCACAAATGGATATGTAGCACTTTGGAATGAACCACTTTAATTGCAGATGGGACCTTTAAGACATACAATTATACTTTTGTATGTATTTTATATATATACTGTTTATATTCAGCTATACTTTAAGACATAGATGTGTGTACCTCTCTGCTGTAGACCAGGAAGACGGAGGCCATGGCCAGTTCCACCAACATCAGAATGAAGAGCAGGATGAAAAACTGCAATCATTGCAGATCATACACTCAGTTTCAAACAAGAATGAGTTTATAGGTTCTGTATTTGTTTGCAATTAGAGTATGTAGTACCGTGTAGAGCAGGTTTGGATCACATGATTCTTTGTTTTAAACTCTGGTGGACCAGATGGGTGAGGTTTAGGACAGTTAAGATAGTGCTAAGATAGACAATCACAGAAACATTCTGAATTGACTTTCAAATACTTTCCCAGCATTGTCTGGCAAACCCCAGCCATCTATCCAGAGGAATGGGATTGCACTCAAGGTATTTCAAACCTTGGTAACACTTAATATGAGCTGCGTTAAAAGCACACTAGAAAATCCATTAGAAGTGTAGATAAACTTTCCTTACAATGTAATCATCAGACAAACATCAGAAAATTACACTGAATTTTGACTACAGCTGTCCCATAAAGTATGTGTGTATGTGACAGACTCACGGTGATGAGCATGCAGCGGTTCTCCTTCAGGCCTCCCAACACTCCCAGGTAACAGACGCAGGTCACTATAGTGCCGGTGACCACCAGGGTGTTGGCAGGGTAGATGGGCCAAAAGGAGGTGATAAGGGAGGCGTACTTGGAGTGCATCATCTGGAACTCTCCGAACGCCACCACGAACGCACCGCACAGCTGCAACACAGCAGGGACAAGAGATACGGGGTTCTGATGGCTGATAGTGGAAGTATTCACTGTTTCCCCCCAGAATGTTCTTCTTGTCAGGGTGGAAAAGCCTCTGAAACAGCATTTAGACCATCATGGGACACTAAAACTCTCCACTGGAACCCAGGACAGTGTCGTGTTGATCAATTCTACAACAAATATGTAATCAATCAAACTGCATCATCATCAGAGGTGGATGACACTGACTGGACCAGATCTGATTTTTAATAAAAGGCCAATATCGGCCCCATATATCCGTCTGACCCTCACTGAAGTAAACCTGATTATACAGAAGAAAAAGATGGCCAAAATGATTATTTACCGTTTCATTCCAAGATGCTACTTTATATACATTTTGGAGAAAATGATGCGGGTTGCACAGGATAACATAACAATGACCACCATCTACATTTTTATCCCATCTACTGGCTGCGTTAGGCATTACATATTAACAAATTCCAATTTCTTGTATGAAAGCTGAAATGCGTATGGATCTGTAACCTACCCAGCAAATGAAGTTGAGCAATATCATCATGGTCTTCAAGCAGTTCACACAGGAGCGATTCATCCTTCCTTCCTGATGGTCTTCCTCTAGAGCCGTGAGACTGATTCAGAGAAGTTAGTGTCACACTTAACAAAACGCCACATGCACAGATACAGTTACAGATGTTAGATCAAGTGGCGATCTGACGGAGATCCTCTAAAAGCTGTGGGGGAAAACAAGCGGAGCGGGCTATGCTCCTGGAGGCGGAGAGTGTTGACAGGACAGCGGTGTTTGGTGTGACAACACAGGCACCAGGCACAATGGAGGCCCTTGACCTATTCAGGCCCGAGTCAGATCTCAGGTTAATCATTCTTACCTACGCTCGTCTCGATTAATCACTGATGATTAATCCTCATCGCTGCGTTTCTACTGTTAAATATCTAGACAGCTGTTTCCTCAAAGCAGCTGCAGGAAGCACAGTAGATTTCCTCCTGCTAAGAACACAGAATTCTTTATTTTTGATTCTGATTTCCATATTCTTCTTATCTATACACAGCCTGTTTCAAAAAGTAAGTATATATTTTTCTATATAGTATTAATATTTACTCTGTTATTCAATATTTTTACAGTTTCTGGGTACTTTCAGCTTTCATGGCTGGAAATCTGACAATTGAGGAAATTTACTAAAATTCTACAGCTTTGTATTTCATTATTAAAAGAAAAAATGCATACCTACTCTTGAAACACCTGTTATATCACATTTATCTATATTTTTACAATTTTCGATGATTTCATTTTCTCGGTACGCTGTTATTTTACACACCCTCAAAATGCTCCAACTCACATTTTTCCATACCTTCACACATACACAGTGAAAATCACAACTAATACTTCTAACTAATTCATTAAATATCTCAAGACGTACCTTATCTAGGCTGCCCAGCAGTACTCCCAGTAGGTGCTACGACAGATGCAGTAGCAGTTCTCTGGTGTTGCTCCCAAACGTTCCCACTGTTAACTAATGACAGGCAGGTACGAGGAAGAGAAATAAAAGGGAGGAGGACCGACAACAAAGGCCTCTGTCTCAAAATAGTCAGTGAAGAAATTTGTCTATTCATGTATTTACACAACTAACAGTGTGGAGGAGGAGGGGCGTTTACACCTCACCTAAGAATCACAAGAGGAGCTGGTGTGTGAAGTGACTCGGGTTCAGCCAATATGGTTTTTTGAAGGCTGATAGCGACATTTACTGATGTATTGAAGCTGCTGGTAGTGTGTGACAATATTTAATGTCCAAATACAGTGTCTCCCCAAGAATCTTCTTCTTGTCAGGGTGGAAAAGCCTCTGAAACAGCCTTTAGTCCATCATTGGACACTAAAACTCTCCACCGAAACCCAGACTAGTGAAGTTCTCTTAGTGTTAGCAGCTCTTTACGGCAGGAGAGCCACCACACCTATTCCATGTTAGAGGAAACCCTGGGACACATCAGTGCCTTTGAATCAATAATTCATTTCCAAAAAACATCACTGAAAAATGTGCAAAGAAATCAAAATTTCAGTTGTACAGACTTTTCTGTAGCTGAGGTCAGGGAGGAACCGCCATCATATCAGAGGTGGACGACATGACGATATCCGATATTTAAGAAACAACCAAACATTTGGAGATGCTGTCCTACTGTAACAATGTTGGTGTCTAGTATAAATTTAGCTTTTTTCTTTAATTTGATGAGATCATTTTTCACAATGTTTGCAGGCTCTGTAAATACGGATGACCTGCACATTTTGCACATCATCTACATAGATGCTGTAAATTCAAAGTTTTCTTCATCATTAGGTCCCTATTGTTTTTTTTTCTTTACCAATTTCCTCCTCTTCTTCCTCCTCCGATGAAATCTGCCTTCCCATGCATGAAAATAAACAAAACGTTGCACGTAGGTCCGGTCCCATGCCCAACTTACTCAAATGGCTTTGGGGGTCAATAGTCCTGATGGTGGCGCTACAGCAACCATCTAAAGTTTAAAACTTTGAAAATTCATAACAAATCAGTTGTACGTGCTACGGCTTTGCAACTTTCAACCAAAACGTCGGCCCAAGTGAGCAGAAATGTTCAGACACTTCGACCTGGCAGGAATTATGAAGTCCATCACTCTGTTTTTCTCAAAAACTGTAAAACTAATTAAACCCATCTCCTCCCACATTTTTTGTTCAACTGACACCAAACTTGCTACACAGCATCTCCAGACTGTCCTACACAAGCCATCCAGACAGATTTTTGAAATATCAAACGTTGAGCCCACAGTGCATCAACATGTTTTACTGTAAACGGTACTGTAACAGCTACTGCAAATTCTCGCTAAATAAATCTCCAATGTTCATGAAAATAAAAGACAAAATTTTCCAGTCAAGGTAGATGAAGGGTGTAAAATTTCATAATTGTGTCTCAAAAACAGAATTTTTGACAGCATTTTTAATTCTCTAAACTATTGCAGTCAATGGAAACAGAGCCTCTTTAAACATGTTTTTCACTTATGGAGCAATCAATCTTTGTAAAAAGAAATTACAGAAATCTCTATGTTGTCTACATGAAGCGTGCAAATTGTCATAATTTTGTCTTGAAAGCTGAATTTTTTACACTAGTGCGAAATCTGCCTTTAGTTTACCTGCATGGACAGCTGTTGTCCTGCCCCCTGGTGGCTGGCTAAGTCATAGTGTGAAGCCTCCTCTAATTTTCCCACTGCTCAGTTAGCTTAACTTGATCACGACTTGCCATTGGTGGCAAAGGTTGTCATTTCGAGTCCCAGGTGATGCAGAACGAACATGCTTACGCCTCCTAAGGCGTTGTGCTGTGTGGATTACAGACACATGGGTTCAAAGATATGTTAGTGATAATTATGGGCCAGGCAGTTCTGCTGATGGACCCTCATGTACGTGTCATTTGTCTTCCTCCTCCTCTCCTTCTTCCTCCTCAAAATGCCCGGCCTGACACTGCAATTTTGTTGTTTGATTTGTTTAATTCTTCCACATACTGCACATATGTACATTTTCACAATTTTGCAACAGCTACTGTATCGATTCAAATATTAGTAGTACCGACAAAAAGAGGCATATCAAATGAGCAAGATCACCATAGAAACTTTTATTGGAAAAAAATCGGACACAGGAGCAGGAGAAGTGTACATGCTCTTCACTTGCATTGTTCAGAGAAGAGTTTAGATTGGCAGATTTAAAGTAGAAGATTTCACAAGTCTGATTAAAGCTAAAAGCATTCACACTTCCATTGCCTAAACATGATCATCTAAATAATCAACTGGGGCTATTTCCCCCCGTGATGGCTCATGGTACAATAAATTATTTTCACTAGTCTCGGTATACAGTAAACTAAAGAACTATATAAAAACACCTAAGTACACTATTAGATTAGATACACTCAAATAAACTATTAGAATGACAACACTATGGGTGTCCGTCCTCACCAGGGCAAATTTGAAGAAGCGGGACTTGTCAGTAAACTGAAGAACTCTAAACATGACCAGGAAACAAGTGGTTTTCATAACAGGTGCTTATGGGCTGATGTGGATCTATGAAACCGCCATAAGAACCAAAACATTTTGAAGTTATTCAAACTTTCAGGGATTGCAGAAAATACTTCTGGTAACTTTACAATAGTGTATTATCAAATGGGAAAGTATTGTAGGTACACAGTGACACTAAATGGAACTCTCCATCTCTTGCTTGCTTTTACAACAACTTAAAGCACAATGTAGGTAAAGCGTACACATAAGCACTTGAAGGTTTCCCAGTGATGTACCACTGCTGTCTCCTTTACCCGTGTTTCACTGAGTGATAAAGTGACAGGTTCTAATATGTAAGGAGGTGTTATATTATTTGCCTGCAGGAAATAAGAAAAATAATTTACTATTTAAGAGTGCTGGAGCTCTTTTTTATGCACGCTTATTTAAGTACATTATGTTTGTGAACTTTGTACTTTAACTGTGTTGTTACATCCTCGGAAGTACATAATGTATGTGGGAGAATATCATGAAGTACTCACAGAGTGTTATTGTGTACTTAGAGAACTTTCCCACAGGTAAACAACTGGAACCAGGCCATGACATGTCCCCCTGGACCTAGCAGGAGGTCTGTACAGATGCATACACAGCTCTCAAGATAAACACACACTGGAGCAGAAGTGCTGAGAAGAGATGAACACGTGAGACACACTTTGGTAGCACTGTATTTGGATAGTCCAATGTTTTAATACTCAACTATCAGGTGACAAAAAGTAGATGTCACTTGCCTATGGTGCATCTCCACTATCTAACCCTAACGTTACCCTAACCTTAGCCCAACCCTAACACTAACTCTGGCCCAGACAGTGGACATCTACAGACTAGTTTTCACTTGAACCTCAGTAGGCTCTTCACTGACACTTTATAGTCACTTCATATAGTTAAGTATCAGCATTGGACGATTCAAATAAAGTGTTGCCTACACCTTTAGCTTTAGAAAAATCCCTGAAAGCTGACTCAGTTAAAGTTTGTATGGTCATACGACTCGACCAGTAGAACGCTACTCTTACAAGTGTAAAGGGGAATTCCACCAAAACTGATTAGGTGAAGCGTTTTTCTAGAACAAACACACACATTCTAGACTGCTTGATATTGGTAATTCTTTTCTTTTCTTTCAACCACCAAAGCAAAGCAATTTGATTTCTGACAGATTTATTTTGCTCGATTATAAAAACTCATTGCTTAACACTCATAAAACTGAAAAAAGCAGTGTTACTTCTGCAGGGCGAAACCCGACTAATTCCTTGAATGAAAACAGGCCCTGATCTCAGAGCAGCGTGAGTAAGGCACCAGCATGTAAGCGGCAACAAAAGCCCAGCAGTATAGATCACAGGTTGAACAGCTGAATGCTAAACAGCATTCACACATACCCTTCAGTTTACTCTGATTCACATTTGACTCATGATATGGTGGATGGACATTTAAACACTCAGTGCATTTTCCCCATAGAACACATTTTTTTTTATAAATAAATCAACGAGAAAACTGATCACAAATGAATTAGTCGATGACATCATTAGTTTGAATCAATGTTTCTTCTGTCACAGGTCTGATGATTTAGTCTGAATTTGAGTTTTGTGTGCGCTAAATATGAAAGATGGCGCCAAGGACAATATTTGGTTGCCAGCAGTTAAAAATAGATCTAGAAAAATAATCACATCCTAACTGAGAACTAACAGTAACCTCAAAAACTGAGTGAAGTTGTGCGATGTCAAACACAAAGTACAGGTGAAGCTCAAACCACAAGACGAGGGCATGACGTGTGAAGTAAGACGTCATCTTAATTGGTCCTAGCTAGGCACTTCAGACAGGATCAGCTACCTTGCTCGCTCCTTTAACGTACAACACAGAACATGATGCATCCATGAATAGCGTTGCGATATCTACAAACGGCAAACATGGAATAAACTTGCTGCTGACGTGAGTTCTTTGCCTGGTTTTTCTCTCTGAAAACCACGGAAGTTCAATAAAAGGTTATCTCATAGACATTTCAAATCAGTGCAATGAGCGGTTTTGAGATCCACAGGTTACTGTCGGTCTTCACAGCAGCTAGCTTTCGGATTAAAGCTGCACTAGGCAACTCGGACAGCCCCAAGTGGCAGTAAGAGGTAACATTGTGAAAAATTTGAATACCCAGAAATCCTGTGAGGCGACCTCAGTGAACTGCACACAGCTCGCTCATGTTTACCAAGCCGGCCGCTCTGTGATGCTTTATACCAAAGATACGAGAGAGGAAAAGACCTAACGCTGGTGAGTCCAGCTTAGTTTGGATTTCGTCTCAAGTTTTGATTGACCATACCAGACACCAGAATTTAATTTGGGTTAATATGGCGAATCTACAGGATCTCAATTAGAGGGGATGGACGCTCCTCTCCGTTATAGCCCCCCTTTGTGATTTTAGGCTGATGAGATGGCTGTATTTTTTTTAACATAAAATCTTACCTAGTGCAGCAGTAACTTTTCTATCTTCCGTAACACTGAAAAAACGTCAAAACTAACGAGAGGCAATTCCAGCAAATTTCACAGATGTCTTCGCCCGTTCTTGTTCTCTTGGCTTGAGATGCACGAGTTTGTTCATTTAGTTCATTCAATTGTCTGGTTGAGTAAAGCTACAGCAGTCTTACCATTGTTGTGTTGCATGTCGATTAAGAAACATACATTGTGAAACTCCGCGTGGATTGCTGGGTATCAGTAGAAGCGTTTGCGGCTGTTCTCCTTCCATCGGCCGTAAAGGACCAGGCCCACAGCTCCCAGGACACCCAGGCCAACGAGGGAGAAGAGGAGGGTGAAGAAGAACTGGACTCCGCTCATCCCTTCCTCCTGAACCTCCACTGCATGGCAAAAGGTTGGGAGACTGATCAACAGATTGTAGAGATAAACGTGTGATAGGAAGACAAAGTAAATATTAAAACTGCAGCGTGACCTGACCTAGTACTGTGGTGCAATCACAGCACTGGGTCAGGGTTTAGGCTGGTGCTGCCTATCTCTTGGCAGAACGTTTATAAAGGATTTATTTTAAAATGGATCTATCAGCTGGATGTTTTGAAAATGAACTTACACAGACATCTTGGCAGAACTTTAAGTTGGTGCCCTGTCTGCTCAAAGTTCCCAATTCCTAGCGTCCCTAACTTGTGCCTAATAACCCTCCTAAGAGAAAACTGAATAATACATTTCAATTAATTTTCTCTAAAGTGCCTCTGCCAGAGACGAACATTTGGTTATGCTCAAGTGCATCGTCCTCAGGCAGGACTTTGCATCTCGATAGGAAATGTCTGAAGTTGTTTCTGAACACAGATCAGGTCTTCAGCTGGTCGTGGGGTTTGAGGTTTTGGCTTGATAGTAGTGCATCACTGCTCCACCACTACATCTAACTGTAAGACGCCTCCATGTTGCAAAGATCTTTCCAAGTAAGCTTCTTCCTCTCTACAGTTTCCCAGTTCGTCCTTGTCCCTGCATAGCTCGAGAAAGTGCTTTGGCGAACCTCATCACTTCCTAAACATAGGAAGAGCTTTCTCAGACCTCTCTACTGTCATTATGGGTACCTTATACATATATACTGTACACAGACTGTATAATATTGTATAATAATGGACGTAGTCACCGTGACGTCACCCATTGGTTTGTGGACTCCCATTTTGAAGCCTTGAGTTTGGCATTTTGCCCGTCACCATCTTGGTGTTTTGGAGTCAAAAGTGACCATATTTGGACAAGAGTGTGGAGCTGGTGGAGGTGACACCTAGCAGCATAGCCACCGGTCACTCAAAGCGGCCACGCCCTTAATTATGCATCATTTTAAGCCTTAATCAAATTTAAACGGGTGAGTTATATAAAAATTCACCCCCCGTACAGTTGTCATGGAAATCAGCTAAAGAGACCAAAACCGTTTTGTGTACCAGGCTTTGAACATGTTTTTTTGGGCATTTTAACATGGGGGTCTATGGGGATTGACTCGCTTTTGGAGCCAGCCTCAAGTGGCCATTAGAGGAACTGCAGTTTTTGGCACTTCCGCGTTGGCTTCATTTTTCAACCCGAGGTTGCCGCTTGCTTACACACCTTCAAAAGCCACATCAGCTGGGGCTTCATCCTGAACTGCAGGCACCACAACTTTGGCTTGCCTGGTAACACTGACCCCTATAAACCTTATTATGGTGTTGCTGACACCATGCTGGAAACAAACAGTTAAGCTAATAGTTATAATGTAGCTGATAGTTGCACATTCTTCTCTCCAGTCTCTCTCTCTCCTTTATTGCGCACCAACCTTTCAGCACAATGCTAAAAAAACAAAGGCTGTGAAGATGCTGGGGAAAAAATTCTGCTGAGAAGTTGGTGAATAGATTTTACATTTTCAAATATTCTGGGAAAGGCTTGATGAGTTGTAAGGGCCCCGTGCAGTTTATACCTTTGAACTGTGCCATGTTGTCCACACTGGGGATGGAGACCTCCTCCTCTTGCTCCTCTTCTAAAGTCCTCTCCACTGTCAGCTGGTACAGCTTCATAGAGATGAGGTCATGGTTATCTAGAGCAAACACATAGCCCGACAGTTAATACCCCAGAAAGAATTCACACAGACCTGAAGATTACTGCGTATTTGTGCGGTGTTTGTGACTGGTCTTAGCCCTTGTGTCCAGCGAGTACCTCTTTGACTCTCATTACGGCAGGTATCAACATGCATCTTATACCTGTGTGTAGATACGATGTGGCTGCATGACATTTACACTTGACATTAAAATAATTCTTAGGTATACCCACTGAAATCGCACTTATCTTTCCTTCCTTATCTATCTTTGTGCACATCACTTCCTCCTGTTATGTTTTCATCCCTTAAAATTGACAATAAAACTCCTCAACTTGCTCGATCCCCGTCCAGGAGTGTTCTGACCTGTTGGAATCCGGGCACTTAAGTGCGTTTCCGTTTAAGTAGTTGTTATAGATGGATTAGAGATGCATTGCTTTTACACTTATTGGCCGCTGCAACAACTCAATCTCCCCACTGGGATCATTCAAGTTTCATTTCATTTAATCTAATGTAAAGAGAGGATCACAGTGGTCATCCAGCCTTCGGATGATAAGATTGTTGAGGTTTTATACCCGACAGGTCTCCAGTGGCAGAGGAGGCACCAAAGAAGTAGCCCAGGGGTAGCCGCAGGCCTGTGATGTCAGCGCAGTCTTTCCACTCCCGCTTGCCATCTACGTCCACCATTACCTGGAGGGCAGAGGAACGGTCAGCAGGAATCACCGGTGAAGGATGGGCAGGTGACAACGTAACCCTACACTATCTGAATTGTCCTGACGCAGTAAAGTTAAAACAAACACTAGGAGTTATCTACAGTCACTATTTGATCCAAATGTGTGTGTGTTGTATTTCTGTACATATGTAACCATTAGAACTAGGGTTAGAGAAAAACCAGATATCAGCCAGTCAGGGTCGTCCACCTCCCATGTGATGCAGTTTGTCACATTAAATATTTATGGCAGAATTGATCAATATTACACTGGTTCTCTATGGGAATCCAAACACCTAAACTGATTCTTTTGGAACATTTTGGTTGGATTACACAAAAGTATGCATGCATATGTTTATAATTAATATTATCCTGGGTTTCAATGGAGAGTTTTAGTGTACCATGGTCTAACTGCTGCTTCAGAGGCTTCATCACCCTGACGAGAATAAAACTCTGGGGGAATAACTGAAGGTTTTATGGCATGTTGTCAAAATTAAAGATATTGAATACTGGCACAAAATATTAACCATCTGCAGCTTCAACCTATTACTGTGGCGTACTGGCTTCCAAAAACCTCTTATCAGTCGAACCTAGAGTGTCTCTTACCGTCAGCCTGTTTCTGGAGTATCTGATGAGGATGAAGGAGTTGTGGACGGTGTTGCGCACCAGAGCTGTACATCCGCCAAGCTCAGTGGGTCGTCCATCGCGATCGTGGTCATATGTCAGAGTTCCGTTCCCCAACATCACCGATATATATGGGAAAGCCCTCTGCGAGACAGAGAGAGGGAGGCTATGACTAGAATAGAACACGCAACGTACACAACATAGATGTCTCCGTCCACTGAACCACAAAAACACGCCATCACACTCAGCTTTAAGGGACACCAAATGGCACTAACGAATCAAAACTATTTCTAAATTCTAAATCGAATGAGGTAACTTGCACGGTGGGACGGTGCACTGGTTTAGGTAAAGGATAAACAACTCATGGACTGACTAGCTGAGATGTTACTGAAGCTACCTGAGTTCCAGTTTGCCTCTTCTGCATATCCAAGAGGGTTGAAGGAAAAGAAATATGACAGTGTGATCACATACATATGTATAGGATTGTTTGGGAATGGAGGTTCTGACTGTTGTCAGTCAATTAAAGGCGCTACATGCAGCATGTTAACAGCAATATATCATGAACAACTTCATTTTGAGATTTCAGGACAATTACTGTAACCAAGCGAGACCACTTCCAAGAAGATTGGCAGCCTTTCTCGGCCTATACACCGCATTTTACAGTGAGCGCCACCAGGTCAGATTTGGTCGGAAATTTGATGGATTGCTTTACAGCACAAAACAAGAAGAGGGCGCAAACAGAGCTAAGCCTTTAAGAGTTTCGGGCAATGGCAGATGGTGGAAGGAGTCAACATGTTTATCCTGTTCAGTAAAAGCCAAAGACACCATGGAGGGAGATGGAGGACAAGAAGCTGGGTTTATGGGAAATCTGGTCTTAATTTTGAGAACTACTAGCAGTTAACAACACTAGCATGACACAGGCTGCCAATCATCTAGGCCGGTGTTTCTCAGTGCAGTCCTCAAAGCCCACGTGTACAGCATGCTTCTGCTCAAGTCCTGTTCTTACACACCTGATCCAATTAAGGGCTGCACATTTTCACGACATCTTAACTGGATCAGGGGTGCAACAGTCGAGCAACACTTTCAGAAACACTAGGCCATGGTCTCATTTGTTCATGGTAATTAAACTGCGGTATCGCAATTCACTTGTCGATGATATACTGATATTTCAAAATGCAAAGCGTAACACCTTTAAAGATCATGAGCGTAAGTGTTTATGCGTTTTAAATATGAGAATGGGGCATGGGGGATCACCTCATGGTTCTTGTCTTCATTGGGGTAAGTATCCACAAAAATCCCAAGTCCAGTAAACTGGTTCAGGCTGCCGAACGCAGGACCTGCAAAGAAGCAGCGAAGCACTTCGGGATAACAGGGACTACCGCGACTTACACAATTACACAAGATTAGCAGCATCTAGCTCCTTTCCACTGTATGAGGCTTGCCACCCAGGGTGTGGTTCAATCTCTACCTACCGCCCTGCATGCGCTCTTTGGTTAACCAGATGGCCAGTCCATCTCCGTTCAGATTCTTCTTGGCTTGGCCGTGGATTTTAAAGTGCACCTGAAGCTCCCAGTCCCGCAAGTAGCAAGGCTAGAAACACACAAAGAATGAAGACAAGCAGGTTATTCTTTATGATGTAGGGGTTCTGCTATGGATAGTATGCAGGCTAGTAGAGACACGTGACGTATTCAATAACTCTAAAATATAAACAATCTGTAAAAGTAGTGTGTCAACAAAGGGCTTAAGTAACCTACTATCATTTTTAGAAGTGGCATAATTTGTCTTAATTTTGTAGTATCAGTAGGCTAAAGAGCAGGTGTCACTTTTTTCAAATGGCCATCTAATATCTAATTTTCAAATGAAAGTCTTCAACAAGTGAGCTCCTATAGATGTTTTTTCTCGCTCACAAACTTTTACCAAAGAGAGGCTTTCTTGTCCCGTGGCACTTATTTACATTACATTTACATTTTAGGCATTTCACCGACACTGTTATCAAAACCAACTTAGAATGACTGCAACAGCAGAGTAAGCTTCCATTCCTGTATCAGTGCCTTAGTGCCCTTACGATAACCCTGTGACTATAGAACAATCATGTAGGAGTGAGTGCAAGGAAAAACAACAGAATAAGAACTATTGAGAGATACAATGATCCCCCCCCCCCTGGACTTAAAAAGCAGGCTGGGGAGTGCACATAAAAGCTGTTAAAATAATGTCTTCATCTCTTCTCATACCGGTCGGTCCGCTTTATCTCCTGTGAGAACTTGCACTGTGAACCTGGGTGAGAGTGAGGTAAGGTGGGGGATGTTTGGTGATGATGTACAATGCCAACTGAAGGTGTCTTGTGGCCCTTCAGACTGTCAACAGCGGTCGGGGTTTGTGCAGGTTTTGCAGTTTGTTGTAGTGGACTTACGATTCGACTCCACACCGCTCCCTGTCTGCTCTGCAGGTCTGGGGTCAGCCTCACATGCTCAGGGGTAACCATGGCGCTTCCCATCAGGTCCCACTGGGAAGAGCTGGAGAAACCCAACCCTACACAACAATAAAGTAGACCTCTTAGAGTAATCCCTGTATGGGGTACATTTTGGATTAATCCAGCGTTCTTCTGTCATTAGATCACAATAAAACAGGCTGGTCTGCCGCTGATTAATCATGGACAGATCGACACAACAAACTCCATTCATAAATCTGGGCATTTATGCTTCGTTGATTATTGGCAAATGCAGACACCTCGCAAAACATTAGTTGAGAGCTTTGCTGAATTATTAGGTTCTTCTGGTAATTTCGGCATACAAGTGATCCGCCAAGCAGCACTTTATTACAATACAATAAAAAAAATAAAAATGAATTGGCTCACATGCTGCTCACACATATTTTGGTCGAAGAGGCCAACTGTAAGCAGTTTTAAGAGTTGGAATTGTATTGAAAGAGGTGCTGCTCGGTATATCTAATGTATGCCGAATTAAAGAGTTTACTCTATTGATTCGTAAAAAGTCTTGATCCGTGCTCTAACGTTACCAGCTATGTGCATTTGCCGGTAGGGAAACCGATATTAAAATTGCCAGACTTTTGAATGGAGTTTTGCGTGACGGGAATTGCGCTTATCGCCACTAAAAGGCAGAAATAACTGGCTACCAGTGGAGTAAATTCAGCTTGTTTACCTACATTATTATTCACGGTGTATCTAGCAGTGTACTGATAATGTCACTGTCACCTTCCGTGCTGTAACGTTGAGATTTGTGTAGTTGTGCAATCACAAGTGCCCGAGGCGGACACACCAACTTCTTGTTGATTGACTTATTTCACGAGTATACATGAGAATGGGGCTAGACGGTATGAATTTGCTGCACCTTAATGATAAAAGCAGTTCCAGTGGTGGTTGACCTAGCCTGGTGGAGTTTAACTAACTGGTTGAAACCGTTACTCGGCTAGTTAGTCTAACGTTACAGTCAACGTTACCTCGGTATGGCTTTGTCAGCGAATACTCCCGCTTCAAAAAGTCGTCCATCTCGTATTCGTCATCTGCCAACGACTGGCTCATCAAAGTACACAACACTACAAACAAACATGTTAATTCACGGATGTTTTTCAAATGAGACATTGAACGTAAAATAAAGAAACTTCTCAATCGACACAGATTCGACTTGGTTACGGCGGCAGCCATTTTTCCCCTCCCACTTCAAACTAATCGATTACTGTCAAGTTATCCAGAAAACAAACACGACTTCCGGCCACAGCTGCCAAAACACACACCTCACTGGCGACCGTTATTACTGTAGGCTACAGGTGTTTCTGAGTTATGCAAAGTAGCCTCATATACAGAGGTGAAAATGAATTTACTCTAGGATGAAAGGCAGGAAATCAAAGTACATTTGCTGCTTGTTCTCTCACAGTACGAGCAAAGAGAGATGAAATCAATTACTGTAGGCCTATTTAAGTCATTTTTTAAAAAATTATTTAATTTTTTACTTTTCAAAATATTGTTTTACGTCAGTATCTTTTCTTTTCTTTTATTTAAATGTGCTTTGACTGAACATTTACACTTTTCAACATTTTAAATTACATCCATTATGCGACTGAGATTTTGTATAGGTTCTCCAACCATCACATCAGAAACTGATCAAACGTCTTTATACTGTTTATTTTGTAAAGTATTGTTAAATCAGTGGCTAAGAATCTAATCCTCTAATACTCTGAATCCTTTAAATTTTAAGTAGGCTAGTTAGCAGTAGTAGGCTACTATTCTTTCCATCTCTGCAAATAAATCAGCAACCATAAATTGCTTTTATTTTGAAGGACAATCGCCTTTTTCCGGTAGTGTTCCTGCTAACTCTGCCTAACCTGATGCAGCCACAATAATCCCACCGCCCACATCTGCTATTGGACGGTTCAGCTGCTAATCCTTTTCCTATTGGCTGACGGTCAGACGTTGCTCGGAGATGAATCAGTACAATTAGAACAGCAATTAGAATTTAACATGTTTTACAATGTTTTGTGTATTTTCTTATGTTTTTCTTTTTCTTTATTTTCTTCACTCGAATGTAATGTTCATCTGCATACACATTGGCAACACCTTTCTTAATACCGCAATGTATATTATTTTTGTATGCTATGGCAATGCAAAAAAACTTAACCTCAATAGTGGCTAGGACCAGAGCAATATTAATACAAATGCCGATGCTTATTATCCCTGCAGGACCTGGACAAAATGATTGTGTACAGGTTTATCCACCATGGACTCCTTCACAATTACAATGGTTCACCAAATTTAATGGCAGATGAAAGGTTTTATGAGCCAGTTAACCACAGTGTGTCACTGTTACAACCCAACACCTAAAGATATACAACCATTAAGGATGGCTTGCTGTGGAGATCAGTGTGATACAAGGCAAGGAATGGCTATTCCAGATTAGGATGATTGGGATCAGGCAAACACAAGAGCTAAAGGCTTTCACTTCATCAGAACTGCTTCCGAACTTCTGAAAGCCCTGAACCTTCATGGTTTTTCAGGACATTACATATGTAGGAGGAGCTTAAGGTACTTGCAGGCTGTCAGTCAAACAAGCAGCTCCACCTACAACTTCGGCAGCTGTAGCTGTCCTCTCTCTGTGGCTCCGCTCCCCTTTGGCAGCTCGTTTTTTTAGCGTTGTAGTATACAGTCCTGCCTCCTTCATACCTCATTACATCGGCCAATCACTGCGGAGGTGGGTGATGACAAGCAAATTGTATTTAAAATCTGACAAAAGGTACGGTAGGAATGTTAATTGAAAATTTCAGTTTCATGTGACATCACACGTTACCATTCGGTGCAATGGGATGAATATTAAGGAATAGTTCGGTATTTTAAGCCCTGGGCCCAAATAACATGTTTTCTGTCATGATCCCTATTAGAAACCAGAACTTTGCTCCGTCCTTCCAGTAACACCAGGCGCCCCCATCCTGCTCTATTGCAATAGAAACCTTGTACAAAACTGAGCTTTCTATCAGCAGTTATTTGGGATTCTTCTGGCTAGAGGGTAGTGCGTCTTTGAGAAAAAATATTTCCTATCCAAATAGCACACAACAGAAAGCTTGGTTTTTGACACCAGTATGATTATACCGTGAGTGTCCTGTTTTGCAAAACAACGTATATCATAGTTTTCAAAGATTGTGGTGTACTGTATGCCCCTAGGTTTCCATTGCAGTAGAGTGGGAGGGGCCTTCCAGTGTTACCGGACAGGCAGAGCAGGTGGCTAGCAGAGTTCTGGTTTACTAATAGGGATCATGACTAAAAACATGCTATTTGGGCCCAGGGTTCACATGACCAAACTATTCCTTTAACGTGATTTTGTGAGCCATATTGTGATATACAGTATATTGATAACGGAAAGAATCCTTATGATTATTGTGATATTATTTCAACCATATCTCCCAGCCCTAGTGTCCGGTGCAGTAGTCTAGTGCACCATAAGGTCACAATCATAAGCGGGTTGAACAGAAAAGGATATTGGTAGTGGCATTGGTAGTGCATAACAAAACGGCAAAGATGTGCCCGTGCTGCAAAGTCAAAACATAGCCTGATAATACCAAAAATCTCACAGTCATAAGTTACAACCAGGCTGATGAATAGCAAAAGATACATAAATAACAGCTTTGATCATTTTATATTCAAAAATTATTCAAATAAATGTGGTGTTGTGTTTACTGATACTGTTATGCTCTCACGACCCAGTTTCAGCTTAAGCTTCTTTCTCTGAATAGCATGATTTTATAAAAAAAAAAAAAAGTATCCACAATGAGTGATCATGCAGGTTTCTGTTCATGTAAAATGGAAATCTAACCTTCGAGGCTTCTGGCTGTCTTCCTAATCAAACAGATCTAACTGATATAGACGAGAGGAAGCTTAGTCTGAAGTAATGAGCAAATAGTCCAACTCCCAGAGGAGATGACCACATTTTGATATTTTTGATACAATTCCAATTGATTTCTTTTAAGGTGTGTTACATGATTTTTACATGTATTAAAAAAAAGTAAGAATTTGTTCCAATTGGATTATCTCAGAGTCACCGACTAGCTTTCATATTTGCCTTCAGAGTTGGAGAGTAACAGATTACATGTAATGAGGCTGCAGTATTCAAATGACTAAAAGTCATGACTGTAATCCATCACATCTACTGAAGAAACACAATAATCAGATTAAAAAATGGCCCTGATGGCATTGGTGGCAGGCTACTAAAAAACTGTGCCAAGCAACTATGTGGCATCCTGTCTTTTATATTCCAGCTGTCACTCCAGCACAGGAGGGTCCCAAAAATGTGGAAGGACTCTACTGTAGTTCCAGTTGCCAAAGTTAAGGCTCCTAAATCATTAAATGACTATCGCCCTGTGGCCCTTATTTCCCTGACCATGAAGGCCTTGGAGAGGATTGTCAGGAATGAGATCCTTGCCATGACTGAAGACAAACTCGAGCCCTTACAGTTCGCTCACAGAGCTAAGAGGGGAGTAGAGGATGCCACCACTACCCTCCTTAGTATTAAAACACCTGGAAGGCACTGAGACCCATGCTAGGTTGCTTTTTATTGACTATTATTGATTGTATTCAACCCCATGTTCTTGCACAGATGCTCATATGTAATTTTGATTTTGATTTTAATATTGTTGGCTGGCTTGTGGACTTTTTAACTGACCGTTCCCAGAGGGTGAGAGTCCACGGGGCCCTCTCTGGTGCTCTCAAACCCTCTACTGGCTCACCACAGGGGTGTGTCCTCTCACCCCTGCTATTTGTGTTGTACACCAATGACTGTGTGAGCCACCATGAGTCCAGATATGTTATTAAATTTGCAGATGATTCTGTTATATTGAGCCTTTTAAAGGACGGTGAGACCTGCCATGGCCCAATTGTTAATGAGTTTGCACACTGGTGTAAGGAATCTTTTCTTAAACTCAGTGTGTCTAACACCAAAGAAATGGACATTGATTTTCACAGGGGAGTTGCTGCTCTTATTAATGGTGAGCAGGTAGAGGTGGTTCAGCAGTATAAATACCTGGGGACAATTTTAGATGATGATTTATGCTTTGTGAAGGCAATTGTAAATAAAGGTCACTAACGTTTATTCTTTTGAAGGAAGCTCTGTGAATTTAATGTGGAGAAATCTCTTATGAAAATGTTCTACTCATCCTGCATTGAGTCCGTTCTTACTTTTGCTCTCATTTGCTGGTTCTGTAATCTAAAATAGAGAGAAAAGAACCTGTTAAGAGGAATTGTGAAGCTGTGCTCTCAAATCACTGGCACTGACCTCAACGATCTTAGTTATATCTATCAGAAGAGAGCGACCGGTACTAAGAAAGCCCAGGACATTCTTCCGGACCCCCTGTGCCCTGTTTTTCCCTGAGTTCTCCCTTCTTCCTTCTGGGCGTAGTTTCAGGCTCCCTAAAGGTAGCAGTAACAGATTCCAGCGCTCCTTCATCCCAGAGGCAATTGGCAGATTGAATATGTAGGCTAGGTGCAGTTAGGTGTGTGGAACAAGGGCCTGTTCCCTACTTACGTAAACTGGGGGTCGGATGTAGGCCTACAGTTTTCCTGTCATATTGTCTGTGTTTTTGTGATATGTTATCTGTTTCTCTACTTGCTGTGAACTGAATTGCTCCACTGGGGACAATAAAGATTTCTACTACTACTAAAAATGGGGAAAAGTAGATTTGTAGATTCCTCATTGATATCTTAAACTAACTTTTGGTTGTACTAAAACCAGTTGCAGATGGTAACATCACTATTCAAATTACAGTCAAATTAAAGTGGAATAACATATTTCTCTTAACTACATATTCTATGGGGCTGGGGGGAAATCCAAATGTAACTGAAAATAATCAGATTATGTTGCTGATTATGAATATTCCATCTGATTACATTACTGATTTCAAGCAGGTAATCAGTAATCCGTGATGGATTACACTTTGAAAGTAACCTTCCGAACAATGCATTTCCCCTTCAGATTTAATGAAGACCTGGATGGCAGCCTCAAGCTGGGAAGCAGCCTGGCACGACGGTGAAATCCATCTGACTCAGCTCTTTGCTCCTGCTGTGTGCTTGCTCACCCGTCCCTGCTGCGCCTCATAAACGAATGGCGGCCGGTTCGATTGAAGGACACGGCCAAGTATTGACATCTAATTGCCGGGCGCCGGGATTGTGTCAACATCCTGGGAGGAATTACACTAATGCAGTTGACTGGTGGGAGACGCTATTGCTCCTCAGAGACGACAGCAGACAGACAAAGAGATCGAGCGGAAATAAGAGAGCAAACAGGAAGGTGTTAAGACCGCCGTAGATCATATGTTTATGATCCTGCAGTGACTCCGGGGCCTGCAGTATTTCCTCCAAATGTCCCATGGGGAAGATACTGTTCATTTCCATTGGAAAAGGCCCCACAGAATTCCAGCTGAACCTTGAAACTCGAAACATCGCCGGCGTCTGCCGCGTCTCCCCAACACCCACACATCACCATCGGCGTATCCCATAATCCGCCTCTG
>OMOV01099463.1:0-11255 GCA_900312565.1 Beryx splendens | reverse complement strand
TCGCGGGCGCTGCGGTCCACCAGGTACTCGGCCAGCCGGGAGGTGAGGTAGCTCTTCCCCGTGCCGCTCGGCCCGGACAGGATGAGACGGCGATGCTTGAGTAGCAGGCTGATGTAGTGTTGCATCATGGGCTTGGGAATGAGGGTCTCAAATACCAGGCTGTCCACACACTTCTCCTTCAATCCTGGAACGTGAGGGATGAGTGACACTGTACTCTCTGTTGTAAACAATGGTTTTAAAATCAGTAATCTGTTGGTCACTACGCAGGGATTAGCCTTGGTGGAGAACTTTTTTATTTGATCTGACACTCGATATTTAATTAGGACACAGGGGACAAATCACATGTAAGAATACTCTTTAGCTCTATCATACACTACAAACAATTTACATTTCAAACATGGCGGGGCCTCGGGTTGGAATATGTTATGGAAACATATTTACATCACCTCACATGTCCCCCATAAACCGCTAAGAGTTTAAACAGCCTCCTCTCAAAATAGCTTTGCACCAAGCGTAGGGAGTGCACCACCCACCAGCCTGCAGCAGTGTAATGTATCGTCACCCCCTGTCCCCACTTCACATCGACGGGGTCTGTGTGTCTGAGGCCGGTCGACCAGCTGGGCCCCCGGACTCGGATCAGGTTACCCGTGGCCTTGTCTGCACTGCGTCTGCGTTCCCAGCTCTCCCAGCACTGGCTCCTTGCATTCCGGCGTGCAAAGGTGGTGAGAGGTCGCCTACCGACCCGGTGCTACCCTCTCTTCATACTCACTGACCGTACCTCGGGTTTAGAGTCACTAATGGCCTCTACATATGCGCTGCCCTCGTAACCTAACGCCGCTGTTTTGAGAATATACTGTAGATAGCCCACATACGTCTGCGTTAGTAGTTGAAAAGTAAAGGCCGTATGCAACATTTAACCAGATTAAATTGCACGACGGTGTTCTAAATATGTTTGACATGTAGATCGTTTATAGTATATGACAGACGTAAACAGTATTCTCACATGTGACGTATATAAAAGTTGTGACATATGTATGTATGCGTCATAAATATCGAGTATCAAACCAAACTTCTTTACCGAGACAAATTCCGGCTTGGTAATTCGCGCGTCCCGATAAACAGGGTGAAATTTCAGTCCATTTCAGATGCTGCAATAAGGTCAAGTGAGTTTATGTTTTGCTCTGAAAGCGCAGCCAGACAGCCCGCGGTATAGACGTGCGTGTTGGAGTTCTGACACAGCCTTAGCCGTAGTGCACCGGGCCTCAGAGGCAGAGAGACAGACAGGCCCAAATGCAGTTGCTCTGATAAGCAGACAGGCCTGAGGATTTGCACTTAGCGGAGACTAGGATCAGACCATTAAACACCTCAGATAAACAGGCCACATGATAGCTGATGCGACGTCTCCGACTGACAGAGGAGCCCCGATGAATCACAATAACGAGACTTCCGTCGATGTTTTTCTCTGTGCGGATGCGGCGTTGGATCAAAAGATTTGTGGGTTGGAATTTCTGAGCTTGCGTTGAAAATGGAAGCTGGACCGTCTCCAACCATAGCAACGCTCTGCTGTGGAAAGGGAGCAGACATTCCAGCGCTGAAATGAGGAAGTCTACCTCATTAGCCCAAATTCGGAATTCTTAAGTAAAAGCGGCTCTTGCTGTGTTTGGGTTGTACCAACTCATTTCTTTGGGACCTGTGTGCAAGCATATCAATGCTTTCTAATGACAGAATCTGTATTCTAAATGAACACCGTGTAATAACGCTGACTTCCAAAGAATTAATCAGCCTTCCATCGAGGACCACGTTGGAAATAAGTGTTCTGTGTCAGACTTTCATGTGCCATCCTCTGGGTTCAGTGTAACATGCTTCGTCTTGTAACATGTTTGATTTTTTGTTTTTGCCCATAATCAATTCAATACGGTTATATACTCCATGGTTAGTGCTTGATTTCTCCACAGACCTTTCAGGGCCACAGTGATGCTGCTGGGCCCTCTGGACATGCAGCGAGAGGGCTGGCTCTCAGGAACCTCCCCCCCCAGCACCCTCTTAATGTGGCCCATACTGTAGCTGTAGATGGAGTCAGTAGACAGGCCGAGGCTGGAGTTGGGGTCGACCTTGGCTATGTACACCTGGAATAGAAGGAGTGAATATTAGCTATGACGGTCTGTTATGAAACTGAGTGAAACTGGCTGCATGTCATTTTATGTGTGCGTGTGCATGACTTATGTTACAAGGACAAATGCAAACATACAACCAGAAGGACAAATAGCTAAAAAAAAGAAGTCATACAAGGGGCAGTTGTTAGCTAATGATAAATATCTCCCACTACCCGTCCTTGGTGCGAGTTCACATACTGTACTGTATGTATGGGGGTTACTGTAGGTGCCCGTGCTCAGGAATACTTTGATAGTATTGGGCGCTGTCAGTGCTGGGAATTGAGCCAGCAATTCCCAACTGGCAACAACCAGGTGGCCTCGCTAATCGCTCTGCCAACCTTTTACAGTGAACGTTTTACACAACACAAGACACCTCATTAATCACACCTGCCCATTCTCTTCAGACCGGAGGTTCAAATGAAGTTGTTACGCTATTTTTACATTTACTTGTTTTCCAGCACCGTGTAACTCTTTGATGTGCGGACATGCTACATTTGATGTGACATCTGAATTACGAGCGTGAACGTGCTTGACGCAAAGTGTACATTCAGTTCTTGGACAGGTCACATCCAGCCAGGTCGTCTGTGGAAGCCGTCTCACCTTAAAGGCCTGGCTGACAGCTGAGTCCAGCATGGGCCAATCCATCCTGCCATTCACCCTGACCGTGCCAACAAAGAAGTCCTGCTGTTTAACCTCCTGTTGAGAGTGAAGAGTAGCGAAAATTTGGTAACGAGGTTCACAATGCGTGTTGATAGGTCAGAAGAACGTGCAGAAGGCACAGTGAAAATCACGGCGCGCAAAATACTTACGTCTTTGAAGACATGTAAATTGGCAACACAAACCACCACCCTCACACGGTGGTCATCTCTCTGTGCGGACAGGCTGAGGGAATCTGTAGAGAGAACCTCTGCTGACGGTAATAAATAAGAGTGCAAGAGAGGATAGAAAAACAAAAAAAAAACATGAGGCATGTGTGGCACCAGGCGCAATTAGATGCAAGCAATAGGCATTTTTGGTTTTTAAATATAAGAACTTCTTCTAGCACACGGACAATAGAATAAACAACACCTGAGTAAAGTACATAAAGTATATGTCTACATTACACACATGTACACTGTATTAATAACTCCATGAATCTATTACATTATGAATGAATTAAATATGCTGTTTTAACACAATAATACAGCAGAAGTGTTGCTGAAAAAGCATCCCATGCGTTCCAGTTGTACAGTGACGTCCCATACATAACATAAAACACACAGACTTCAGTATGTGCAGCGTGTCCAGCAGACCAGGGTCGAATGCTGTTTATAAATGATTACCTGTATTGCCCTGTGTTTGAAAACTGCTGAGTTACCTGAGTTGGTCCCCTCACTCATCCCCCTGCTGTAGCTTTTGGGCATCTGCATGGCTACCGACTGCCGCGGCGATGAGCCCCCCAGGGTGGTGAGACCTGAGGACTGGGAGACGGAGCTGGAGGGGCCGGGAGACGAGGAGGGGGAAGGGCCGCTTGTCTTCAGCTGGTCATTCTCAGCCTTCAGGTTCTCCACTGTCCTCTACAGACAGAAACACTGGCATTACTGCACCATTCACAGATCACACACTGATGCTGACTAGTTTGTTGGTTTGTTTGTTTTGCTTAGGGGTTACAGTCTGCGCTCTTTGGGCCATGCAGGACTGTAAGGGGAATACAGCGTGCACTCGTACACGAGGCAGTACGGTAGGAGTTACACAGGCATCAGCCAGCTCTAGGTTAGTGTGATGTACATTCACATACCAGCAAGAGCTTGGTGGCTTTCTAACTATACTGGATCTTCTAACTATAGTCAACACATGAATTCAGTATTTTGTTACGTGATTCTCTTCGTTGCAACAATATTGTGCTACAACTGTACTTTGGGGTGAACTGTTTTTTAAAGTCATAGTACTTTCACTCACTTCAGTCATGCACAGCCCTCCACCCCATGACTCCACCTAGCTCACTTCTTCATCATGCATGATAACAATATCAGATGCGTTTCCCATCATTTATGAAAATGACTGCAGTGTGCATATGGAAGACCCAGAAAAAGTTTGTTCCAAGATTGATAGAAACCCAAGTAATTGGTCCAAGGATTCAGGTTCAACACACATTAACCAGCATCAGACCAACTTCTTTCAAATCATGTTTTTTGGTTCATTTAGGAAGTAAAAACAGAAAAGACAACACGTCACACATACCTGCATGCTGGACATGGCCTCCTGCAGCTGCTCCAGCTGATGGGCAGAGGTCAGCGCCTCCAGACGGATGTCTGTCAGTTTCCTTTCCTTCTCCCAGAGTTCAGAGCGCAGGGTCGTTACGACCTTCTCATCGCACACCTCACCTCCTTCACAGAGTCTGGGGACGACCAGTTCACATAAGAGCATTAAATATAACGACATGAGAGAAGAGTAACTGATTCCCAATGTTAAATGAAGGATCTAATTGGACAGAACTCATTCAGTGAATGTATAGGACATTCATTCCTTAATCATTTTAGGATACATGCATAGATAGCATTATGTTTACAGTAGGTAATTGTCAAATGAATGGAGCTCTAGTAATATCAGCTTTGCAGATCTGATTCTCACAGGGACATCTGATATATTCATGTTATAATACACTTTGTTTGCTGTTGTGACACACTGTAAGGTCGACTGATCATCTGTGCCTTCGCAGGGACAGCCGTACCCAGATGATGACGCGGAGGCAGAGGACTTCATGGTTGAGGGAGGGTCATCCCCATCATGGTGGACTTTGGGGGAGGAGGGTGCCGAGGATTCCGGGGTGGCTATCTCCTCAATGTCAGCGTACGATCCTGATGGCTTGGAGCCCTTCTTACTAAAGGCCTTGTTGAAGGAGCTGCGTAACTGTTCAGAGAGGAGAGAAGAGAGCGAGGTCAGCTCACGGTGAGCTTTAAATCTGAAGACTCCGCCTGGGTAAAACAGCATTCAGTAATCAATTCTTAAAAAAGCGTTTGTGCGAAGCTGCTTGTATCACGTGAGTGGAGTTCGCTACTGTAGGTAGTTGACAACCATATAAAAGTATAAAAAAATAATTTCCTGTGAACCTTCTGGTACTTCTTGTATCGTTCTATGTGGCAGGCCCCACCCATCTGAGGATCTACACAGTTTAATCAAATACTAAGAATTATTTGCAAGTGCAGTTATTGTATATCTAGTCCATACAATACTTTACCTCTCACAGTGTCATCAATTTCTTTCAACCAATTAATCCATTTCTATTTAAAGTAACCACCTGATTTGATGTGAATAAAAAATAGGACTCTTGATTCTGTTTTTCGGAGGCAAAACTGGGCAGATATGAATATCCAAAGCTAATCTGTTGTAATGTGCAATTAAATGGAGATTAAATGGATGCAGGAATTATGAACAAATGTAATCAGTTTAGTCACCAACGACAAACGAAATGTGTGAATGAAATGAGTGCAGCTTAAAAACGGTTGGCAATGGCTAGTCGAGAGGTCGGAGCAAAGTGAGGTGAAGAGAACATGCCACATTTTGAAAACCATAGCCAGCTGAGCCTTTAAAAAGTATCTCTGTGTAACATTTGTGCTTGTACAGCTATACGTGTGTCCTGGGGCTGACCCTGTCCTTGATTTTCAAGATGACCCAGAAACGGAAAGATAAAGAACAAATAAATAAAAAATACTAAAAATACTTAATTCACCAATTTTATCACTCTTGTACCACAGAAAATGTAGCATGTAGATTTTCTAACTAAGTCAAATCATGCTTTCATAATCATGATTTAATGTGATCAAATACTGGCACGTAGGGAGTTGGTGAATCAAGCTTAGTAAGACTTATGTGACAGACACGGATTTTTCCAAATGTTTCACAAGTATGACTCATAAAGTGGATGCAGGCCGGAGAGGGAATGGGGATTAGGGCTTAAGGCGCTTTGCACTGTAACAACATCACTCACCTCAAAAACCTAAAATAAATAGCAGGGAAGCATGAGAGAGAGATCAGAGTCATACTTAGCAGCAGATTTGGAACAGGGTAGGAAGAGAATCACACACACACACATGCAGGAACAACGAGAATGATTGACCGGGCTCTGTTGTTTCGGACCAAATAAAGACAGCGTACCGAGAACTGACTTTAGAGTCAACTGCCAATCTAGACAAGCAGTAAAGGCTAGCTATGCGTGACAGGCAGCTGTCAGTTTTACTGTTGAAGAAACCGCTGATTGATAGTGAAAGACCCTGACAAGCAGAATCAAAATTCATTACAGGTCCTAAATTTCATTCTTCTCTCAGATAATCTGAAGAAAATGTCTGCGTCATAAACCCCTAGCAGACACACCCACAGATCTGGCTCAGGTATTATTTTTTTAACCTGACTGGGGCAGCATATGCGTGGGTTTTTTCCCCCCACATAGGACAATGTGGTAAACCCCACTCATCTGGTGCTCCAAGTAGATTAAAACAAACACTATGAGTCATTTGCAAATATCCGACACAGGTCTGATACACCACACGGCATCTCTCTGCATATCCCGCCTGTCTGTCCTCACCCAGCTCTTCTTCTTCTTCTTCTTGGCCTCCTGCTCCTTGAGACTGCCCATACTTGAGTGGCTGGTGATGCTGTTGAGGCTGGAGATGCTCTCTGAGGAGTTCTGCCGCTTGATCTGCAGTTCTGAAGGAAGAGAGAGAAAAAAGGACTGAATACGGAGGGGGAAAAGACGCTTTTGAAATCCTCGTCTTCATCTTTGCTTGTCTTTTGTTTTGTTGTCAGGCCTAATCACATTTACGCACGATTACGGCTGTAACTTGTCTATTGTGTTGTGGAGAAAAGGACCGGGCCTGGTCACAAGAATGACCCCGTACCTTTAGGTGCCATGTCAGGATTACTGAGCGCCACATGTATGATTTCCTGGGCCTCTGTATTTTTGACCTTCAGAACCTCGATGGTCTCCTTCAGCTCGCACAGCTCAGAGTCCTGTCGAGGGAAACACCAATCTGTGTACATTAAACTGTTTAGAGCTCAGAGAATACGGAAACGAAGAGTGAGTGACTGCTTCCCTGCTGCTAATGGAGAGAAAACACAACTGCAGTAGCTTACAGAGTGATGACCGGACCCTGATCCTTCTGAACCGAGGACGGTGGAATTTCTGTACACGTTCCGACTAGTCTGGCAGGCTGTGTTGAGTGGCTGATAAAGACATGGACACCCCACCATGTGAACCTTTGACCCACATTTCATTTCCTGAACAACTGTGTCACCTGTCAGTTTCTATTTTGCTGACAGGGTCCAAGACAAAGTATGTGAACGGTGCGCACAGTATGAGCCGATCGTCTTCCTGTGTATTTGCTCATAGGAGGATATTTGCTGAGTATGTAGTATTACAAAACTTAAGACTCTTTAAGTTGATATTTAAACCAAACTTTCAATAGTTATTTTAAGTGAAAAACAAAAATAAAACAAAAAAAATGGGCATACCTGTTGTGAACTTTATTTCTTGGCAAATAACCCAAATATGAAAAAAAGTCACAGGTAGTAAAACATTAATTGACTATAGGATACCTTCTGTTCTGAGGAGACGGACAGGGTCTGCAGACGTGCTGTCATCAACGCCAGACTCTGTTCAAATGCTGCCACCAGATTAGCCTTTAGAGAAATAAAGAGAGAGAGAGAGAGAGAGAGAGAGAGAGAGAGAGAGAGCAGACAGATATGAGTCACTGGCTGCATCGACTTGGTCTGCAGTCTCACAGGCTCATGGCACACCAAGCAAATGGCTTTCTCCATCTGCTGGGACAAGAGGGAGGGGATGGAGTAATGGGCAGCTGTGGTAGATGTCAAAGATGAAAGAGGGGGTCAGGGTAATGGTTGTGAGGGATGACAGCAGTGCGGCAGTGGGGCACAAGCCTCTTCAACCAGATGTAGCATGTTTGACTTTTAGGCTAGGATGTCTCACTCTGTTGTTGTTGACGATGGATTGTTAAAGTGGTTTTTGTTATATATTGTTGGATTTACTGTACAGAGGCTTTGCAATTGCTTCACAAATCTCCTAGCAACCACGGCTGGCGCCATCATGGAGGCCCACTGGACAATTTGCTGTGACAAATAAAATAATGACTAAATATACAGTATAACAACCGGGCTAGAAAAAGAGAGATACCTGAAAAAGATTTTTCTGGAGTGGGTGTAGATCAGTCCAGTGACGTTGTAAGTAAAAATGAATAGTCAAATGAGGTTTGTTTTCAAATTGAAGTTGTGTGACAGGGTTAGGGTTAGTGAACTGTGTTGTTTAGCCCTTGTCTCTACTTCAGAGCACCTGGAATTGAACAGGTTCAGCTCAGGTAACCCAAACAAACATTTGGTTTCTGGCTGTGTTTAGCACTGCAGCCAATATTCACGTTAACATGCAACCACTGCACCAGCCACCACTAACGCTAGCTTCTACCAGACACATTAGTGTGCTAAGATGCGTTCAAGATAAGACAACATAGCACTTTATTGGGGAAATTCAGGAGTTTACAACACGTCAGTAATGGCTGAACAGATACTATGATTTGCTAGCCAATAAGCATTACCTACCTGTAAACACAAAACTGATCTGATTTATCTGTGGCAACATGATCAATTCCCAGTCAAAACACTGAATTTAGACATTTCTACTGAATTCTGTTAAGACGGCTGAGTTGTAAGTTTATAAAATGCAATCAGCTGTTGACAGCCACTGTGGACCTCCAGTATGGCTGCTCAAGGGTGCGTTACATCACCTGACAGCCCACTGTTAACTCACTATAACTCACAGATTGTTCTAACATGACTGCCTTTTGGCAATTCTTTCTGTTGTCTATGAGGTACAACTCCAAGGTTAGGATGCGTATATTCTTTCCCTGTGGATCTAATGGGGACAGTCAACATGCTTCATGCGAGGTATTGAGGGCAGGCTCGTGCCACACAGCAAACCAAACAAGATCTCTGACAGCCACTCGTCGGCTTGAGGCCCACTTTGAATCATGCGACAGAGAGGGTTCTGGGAGCAACGGTCCAACGAACCTGGCCCAGCTGCTACACCCAGCATCCAATGGTGTGGGTCAGCGGAAGGCAGGCAGGGGGCAGCAGCGAGTCCAGCCGTCAATACAGTGTGTAGAAGAGAGGGACAGGGGCATTAGGCCTGGGGATTGCACTCCTCATACAGACATATACAGAAGTTCTCACAGCTACACATATGACTTCAAATATTTAACAGACCTGGGCTAGCTGATAGTTAGTTGATCATTATTAGCAGTGGCGATGGGTTAAAATGTGCAACATCACACAGTACGGTAATTCATATTGGTTGTCTATTGGACCAGTAGCTGTGGTTATATGTGGTTGCAACAAAATTCAAGTGATCGATATTCATCAGTATGCTGGTAAAGGACTTTTTTGTTGTTGTTAGTGAGCGCATTTTTTTCCAGGGAGTCAAGCGTAAATGAATATCTTAAGTAACACATCATGCAATCAGCATCTGTTGTTGGAAAATTGTTAAAACCGAGCATTCACAAGCCGCAGAGTGAGGTTATTAGGGTAAGCAAGGGCAGGCAACTCCGCAGGTGAAGCAGGAAGAGCGGAAGGGGGTTAAGGTAAGACCATTAAGGGTTAAGGTTACACGAGCGTCTATCTGGGCATTGCAGAACTGGAGGAGCAATAGTGGATAGATGTGATCAACAGCAAGAGCACTGGAAACATGGCATGGCCGCTCTAACCCCCTGCGGTTGATGGGGGGATAAATCCGTCCTAAACATCCCGTGACTGGTTGTCCTCATTGCCTGAGGTGCAGGGAGGCCAGAACCACGAATCAGCCGCCAATGCTGCCTCCTGCGATCCCTGTTTTCTTTGGTCAGAGAGGACTGTGGATGCTGAGATCATTCTAGCACTGGTATGAAAGTGTTTTAAAATAGTAAATCTATTCACACCACATTTGCTCCACGTCTCACCCTCCCCAGAAGGCAGGGTAGTTATCTGGTACACCTGCTGCTAGGGTTGCCTATTTTCCAGTGGGTGGTGCAGTGAAAACTGAATCACTACTAATGGATCAGGGCTGTTTAATCTTTTTCAGTGGATTCGCACCCGGTCGTAAGATCTGCCGTGCATCCAACAGAGACATTAAGAAATTAGCTTAAATAAGGGAGGCCAAACTGTTCCCACAGTTCAAAATTTAGAAGTCAGAAACACAACAAAGCAGGTCGGAGTGGTTTCCCAATCATAAAATCCCACTAAAGACAAACAATCTTTAGCATACGTACATTGGCAGAGAGCTGGGTGGTCAGGTTGGCAACCTTTTCCTGGGAGGACTCCAGCTCTCGTCTCAACTTGCGGATTTGCTGTGAAAGGAGTGCAAATTAAGCCCAAGCGGTATGCACGACGCAGTACACCTTAGCCAAACAGCCAATGTTGACATAATTATGGAGATGTTAATGCAGGTTTTGATGATGATAATGCAGTGATGGAATATGTCTGAACTGAGAAGTTTTGTTAGGTAAACTCTCAAAAGGAATACATATACAAGACGTGAAAATGATTGGTCCACGAAGCTTAAAAGAAGTTATGGAAAATTCTGTCCGAATCCATAAAAGCTATCATCTCACCAGCATGTTTTGGTTGTACGTGCACCAGGACGATTTGATAGCAATAAGATCGTACATGTTTAACGTAATGAGGTAATGCTGAACTATCGCCATCATACCATCTCAGCACGGGTGTAGCTGAAACATGTTGGTGAGACAATAAACAGTTTAGAATTGTAGAGAGAGAACAGTGAATTTTTCACAATGTCTTTCAGACCGAGAATTTGACAAGGTGTGAAAACCTGCTTTTATTAAATGGAAGCTGATGGTGCCAAAGGCCAGAGAATATTAGAGATGAGAGAAAATGAGCCCAGTTATGAACTAAAGATAAAGATCCATGGTCACAGACTTGGCTGAATACTGAAAACACGACGGGATGAATGGGCCTGTTTGAATGGGAGATTACTGAGAGAAAGACGTAGAGGAAAGGCACATGGTGAGTGAAGAATCGGGGCATGTTAGCCTTACCTCCCCTTGAATCCTCTCCTCTGTCTAA
>OMOV01099462.1:0-12483 GCA_900312565.1 Beryx splendens | reverse complement strand
CTTGCTCACTCTCTCTCTCTCTTGCTCTCTCTCTCTCTCCATCTTCTGCTATAGCATCAGAGGGGTCAAAACAGAAACTAGGTGAGATTCAACTTTTTAAACTCAGTTTATTCCAGATATTTACATAGTGTCTGCATGGTTACATATATGTTAAAGTCAGATTGTTGTTGAGTGATCACTAATTTGTCTCTTTATGTCTGTCTCTCTCTCTCTCTCTCTCTCTCTCTCAGAAACTCCAGTGCCTCGAAGTACTGCGTGTTCATTGAGGACCGCTTCTTCGCTTCCACTCCTTATCCTCTTCTTCCTGCTGGCCATCTGACTCTGCTCCTCCATCCTTGCCGCTGACCTCATGCCTGTCATCTCTGTGGGATCGGGAGATATTACTCAGGCGTTGAAACCACACAATGCAATCTATGCTAAGCTATTGCAAATGACACATATAACCCAGGATATGGCTTGTGGCAGTCTACCTGTGATTTTCCGTGAAGAATCAGGTGTTTTTTTTTTAACCGGGCCACCATGACTCAGGGACTGACACACCGAATCACTCTGATTCATGTCTTGCTGTTTTCATGTTCCCTACCTGTTGTGTAAGCAGTTCAAGTAGTAACACAGACTCAGTATTACGCATAGAGGTACGCACAGTCGTACGCTCCATGTCCCACTCTGACCCCAGCAGAACAAGACTCTGGGCAGACTCATCCAAGCTTTCTCACCTTTTTCATTGCTACTTCCCTCCCTGATGTTACTTAATTCTCACCACCCCCACACACCCCGCCCTCTCCTTTGAGTACCTGCCTCCAGCTGAAAAGTGTCCAAATCGACACATACTACTGAACTGAGTGACTCAGGTTGGGGGTCAGTCAGGTAGCAGGTGACATGCTGCTCTGAGTTTCTGGCTATATATTTTTTTTTACTGCCTCATTTGCATCCAAGTTTCATAAATATGTTGACTAACTTTTGTAAATCAACTAGATTTTGGGAATAAAGGCATTCTGGAAGTAATTGGGGAATGTTCTGGAATAGTCAGGCAGGGCTGCTGCGCCCCCTACTGGGATTAAACTGGTTGTACTGGAGTCTGGACTGGGCTGGCCAGAAACCCAGCTGCCCAGAGACTGGACACTGGTGCTGTGTGCTGATGCAGACTGTCTCTAACTGGACCCGGGAGCGGGCGCAGGCTTTTTGATTGGACCCCCTGTTGTTCTGCCTGTCCAGCCGTCTCTCTCCATCAGACTAAAAAGCAGCAGAGAGGGGCTTATGGGTAAACACAGGGCATCAACTCCTCTCACTCCACTGAACACGCCATGGACCACTGAGGCTGATTGGTTGATGCTCCTGCTGACCAACTAGGTGTGCAGATATTTAAAATGGCTGCTGAGCACTTCACCCTTCCATAATGGCAGCCCACATTATTGTTTTGTTTGTTTTTGGTTTTCTTTGTTGTAATCACAGGATCCTCGGTTTTAGGTTTCATAGTTAATTTAATTTGCAGAAGCAAGATATATTAACTATATATTTTAATGTTTTAGTAACAACTTTGTTGATTTCTGTTATTCTCTTATTAAGGGCCAAAACTGATGAACAAATTAATTTTTGCATTAACGAACATGATGTTATACAGTATAGCCTGGATATGTATTTATATAGGCCTATTGATATGTTCTCAATATGCTCTGCTGCAATGTAGTTTCCCAAGTTAAATGTTTTGCTCACAAAATTGATTACATTTTCAACTGAGGATTTTACTTAATTTCATTTTTCGGTTTATAACAAATTGCTGGAATCGACTGGCATTAATTTAGAAATAACACCACAGTCTAATTTTTTAATAGTTTGGTAACAATTGATTTTTTCTGTAAAAAATTGAGATAATCTAGATGCACCTCTGAATGTGTATTAAATGAAAGTTGATATATTTATGAAAATGAATAATCACCCCCCCCCCATATTGTAACCATTCGAGGTTGTGTGTCATCACAACTTAATTTATGTTTATTTCTCTCTTTTTTTTTTAAACCTACATTGTTAGCACTTATATGCTCTTTTTTCTCATCACATTTGGATGTCAAAATGCTGTAAATCACATCTCATCCCGTTGCATTTTATGCCGTTCATGGGGGATAAAACTGCTGTTTGGAACCTTGCTCAATAATTTCAGTGATGCCTGATGTAGAATTTTACGATCATTTACTGCTAGGAATATGTTTTTGCTTTATGTGTGTAATTTCTTCTGTTTTGTTTTCACATTTTAGTGAAGAATGTAGCATCTTCTGTGAAGAGCCGACTGCAATCTGAGCCTTTTTACATGGCAAGACAGCAAAATAAATATGATTGCATTGAACCAGTTTAAGTTAATTGTCACTGAACTTTTTTTAAGTAGTATGTTTTTTTTGCAACCGCAAGTCTCAACGACAACACACACACACACACACACACACACACAAGTTTATCCATGGAACAGACGCATATCAAATGTAATACACAGGAGTATGCAGATAAGGAGACTTCGGGGACTTGAAACGACCTTGTGGTGTAAGAGGCCATTGTAATGCGAGAAACCTAGTGGAATATCGAGCTGAGTTTATCTATGGGCGACCAAAGCCTGATAACACTCAGATACTCAATAGACTCCAAACATTAATAGACCCTGAAGCATCACTGCCAATATGTTGACCTTAAAGTATTCCCTGTATTTATTTTCAGCTTGAATACAGTGTAATGGCTGTTTTTTAAGATATAAATGTACATCCAAGTAAGCTGTAAATGCATTTCCATTTATATAGGCTGTAATGTATACCCTCTTGTGAAGCCAGAAGGCAATTTCCTGGATAATGGGGCTAATGCTCCTATTTCATGGTTTATGATCTGTTCTGATGACATGTTTGTCACTGTTGAGGCATGTTGTTTTCAACTGGCTTTGATTTTGACCTTCATTCCTGAGCCCGTTTTTCACTCTTTTCCTGTCGTGAATGATGAAATAAGCATACTGGAATTCAGCGGTAAGTGGGGGATAGTTTTGGACGTGTGTGAAGGGAAAAGGACTTTGAACCATCCCCAGAGAGCCACATTTGAGCCCCTGCCCAGACCCAGCCGGACCATGATGTACCAATACTGTACGGTTATTTATCCTCACATATACAGACAGAAGCTATGTTGTAACAGTGTGATCTGGTGTTGTTTTATCTTTTCACTTTGATTCCGGGAAGGAAAAATACATCTTTTTTTTTTTTTGCTTATTTACTTTTGATTAAACAGAAATCAAACTAAATTGCATGATATGATAATAATTTGATTACAGTCGGAAAGTTACTAATTGAAGATTTTATGTCACCTACTGTTGTTTCACTTGCCAGCCTCCTGTATCACACCCAGTTAAAGATGTGATAATACACAATATCACCAGCCGAACATATTGTCCAAACGTAATTTGATGTGATATTGATATTAGTAACTTGATGTTCAGCTGCTTGTGCAGAACTAACAGTCACAATTTACAGTGTGACTCTAATTACATTTTCAGAATTTATTTGTTCTTGATGATGCTGAAATTTGTAACACTTCTCACTTCTAACATGTGAGGGTGTACTAACTGGAGCTGAGCTCAACTTCAGAAATAAACTACATAATTATGACCAGATGTTGCTGTATCATAAATTCAGATGATTATGGTGAAAGCCCCACACCAAAAGTTTTCTCAGAAGCTCTCTTGGAGGACTGCGATCATAAACGCCAAATTTAGTTTTTAATTATCTGTCCAACCTCAGAAAGATATCATCAACACTTCACATTGCAGCTCTCTTTTTCTGCAATTGCAATGTAATTAGACAGCATCAAAATTCAACATTCGACGGTTCTGTTGCTACCAGTTGGCCTATAATTAATCTGAAATATTAAAGTTAACCTTGCCTTAATATTTAAGGGTCAGATTGCTGGTGGTGATTACAACTTGAGAATAACACTGACCATTAATAAAATAAATTAATGCCCATTTTTCGTGCAGTATCACTATTAATTCATATCTTGCACAATGGCCATACGTATGCATTTTGTTACTGTCTAATTACTGGATTAAGGAGTTTGATATTTACAAGGTTACTGATGAATCTACATTAAATATAATAATGTTTCAAACAAAATTTAAGTGTCTCACCCTACATGTGATTATATTAAGAAAATAGAATTAAAAATGCATTAAATAACAAAACATAAAAGCAGGTGAAACACATCCAAAGATGTACCTTAGCTATGTTGGTCCATCTTGGATAAGTATAATTCAACTGTGACCCAGTTACTAGAAATCAGTGCAGGAATAATGCATTTCTCCTTTCTGTTCAGTAGGGTGTGGATGTCTTGGACGCATGATTTCCAAGTCAAGTCCAGATCTTTCCCTGAATTTTCCCCACAGCGGACTGTTTCTCATCATAACCCACAGCAGGATCAGGATCCTCAGCCTGTAGAAGCACACACACTTCAGACCCAAGGCCAGCTGGGTCAGGCTGAGGGGGCGTCCCTGCAGCAGTAAGTGTCCTTCTTCCAAACCTTTTGGAAGTAAATGTCTCAAGATCATCAGATCCTTGGGAATACCTTCAAGAATGTGATTTTTTAAGGTGGTGATTGGATATTTTTTTAATCAAAGTCACAGCATCGATCAAGAATGAGAACTTTATCTCCTCTGGGCAACGAAGCCACACAAGGACAAGCCGGCTTTCTTTGGGCACACTCCCCTTTCTTCTGAAAACCTTCATCAGGTACGTTTGTAAATGACTAGCGAGGATTGTGGAGAATATTATGCCAGTCATCTGTTTTTTTAGACAAGCTTAATCTTGTTGAGATTATTCATTTTGAGGGGTTTGGCATTCTTTAATATTTGTGCCATTAAAGAAATGTTTTGCTTGTTGTCACCTAGATGGGTTTGTGAATGTAATTGATGTTCAGAGCAAGACAGAGATTTCATAGGTGTCAAAACTTAAGCTCCACTGATCTTTCCAGCTCGCCAATCTAATCTTGAGTTGTCATCTCTCTCTATAACGGAGGGCACATCTGCCAACTGCAAAACAGGATTGCCTTTTGCCTGAGCAAATGGAAGTGTGAGTGACACTGAATCACCGTCTGAAATCTCTTGACCTCTCAATCTCACAGCTTTGGATATAAAACATCGCATCTGCTTGTATGAGGAGCCTTTCTAGCTTGGAGAAGCAGTTCTGTGAGTGGGGAAAGTGTTTTTACTGTTGGGTGCAATCTTGCCCAGATGTCTGTAAGGTACGGTGAGAGTATTTACTCCTCAAGGTAACATCTTAGCGGTGTGTGCTTCCTCAGGCCCGCAGCACGGCTCACACCAATACCGGCATCAAGGACTACGGTGAAGTCTCCAGCAATCATCAAAATTTCAGGTGGCATCTCTTGCAGATATTGGCTTAACCTCTTCAGTATTTTATGTATTTCCCTGGGGAAGATTTGGCCATGGACAGAATAACAGAACTGCAGTAGGCTTTCTGGGTTATCAGTACGGTGGCCCTTTATGGTGTGAAGAGTAAATACTGCAGTATACAAAATATCTTCACAACCAATGTGAGTCTATAGAAATGCTACATCTATGAGCAGGCACTCAACCTCCTTTAGATCATTAAGAATACGTGTGTTTTTTTCTGTGAGGTTTACCTCGCTCTTAACCTCACCGTTAATCAGGGGCAGGTCTAGGTCCAGGGTCTAAAATCCTGAGTTATGATTGGCTGATGGCCATGTTAGAGGTGGGACCATCAAGTCCATGCATTTCCCCCCCGAAAACTATGCACCAGTGTTCCAAGAAACGCTGCAAGGGCAGCAAAGAGATGACCAAATTAGGGATCTTTTAATGTGGAAAAAAAACAAAAACAATGTCTGACCAAACTGAAAGGCAAAGATAAATGTGTGCACCTGAAGATAAACACCAAGATGTAATGTGAGTAGCTTACATTTTTATATGCATGCAGTAGACAGTGATGCCTAATTCTGGTTGTTTTCAACCTGGGCCTTGTACGGAGGAAGATTAGGGCCATGAGAAAAATTTATTGAGTTCTGAGATTTATCTCATAATTCTGAGATTAAAGTCAGATTTCTGAGAAAAAATTCTGAGATTAATCCCAGAACTAAAATTTTTCACATGGCCCTAATCCTCTTCTGTAGCCTTGTGTTCAAAATTTCATCACCAGATTGTAGAGCTTTCATACCTCCACATAGCCGGGAGTGCTGCTGTCCAACAGGTCAGCTATAAACACACAAGGCAAACACAATCTCCAACAGTTGAATCCAAAAAGTGATTAAAACGCATCCTTTCAACACAACACCCACACAGCAATGGGACCTGCCTGCATCCTTTCTATTAAAGGAACACTTTGTTGATTTTCAACCAGCTTTGTATCGTTACAATGTCAGTAGTACATGCAAATGAACAATGTTTACCTTCCCTCCATGAGAGCTCCCTGTTCATTTGCTGGCAGAAACTCCGCTGGGAGATCACCCAGCAGAGTTTTGCCGGCTCGTATGGCTCTCGATCTGACTGTCCGTGGATGCGGTCATACAAAAATGAGTAAGTACAATCTGTAGTTGGAATAACGGCCACACGAGCCAGTGAAGCTTCAAAATCTGTTGTACTTCCGCGAACCAGTGATGTCATCGGTTCACGGAAGTAGAACAGGTTTTGAAGCTGCGCCCCAGAGACACAGAGAACATTTAAAAAAAACTGTTGTTGTTTTTCACACTATGTCCCGAGTTCGGACAGATAGAGATATGGTTTAAATCGGCAAAGCGTCCCTTTAAATGGCGCGCTCAGTGCCATCCTTGCTTGAGTCTGTGCCCCACCTCGGCCACCCCACCCTGGGACACACCACTGCTGTTAATCAATGCACTTACCAAACACTGCTAGAATCATACTTAAGAGAACTGGAACAGCAATTGCTCTCCCAAAAAAAAGGACAGAATCACTTGGAGAATATCGTCTTTGCTCATAGTACCATAATGGAGATTTTCTGATGCCATGTTGACTACAATGGCAGATCAACCGCAAACACTAAGGCTTTATACCATTTTTTACCAATTTAGCTCTCCTTAGTTCATGAGATACAAAGCTGTGACAGTAAATTATTATGTTGGTTTTTAAATGCTAGCTAATACTTTAAATGCCAAATGTGGTAATTACGCCTGAGGAGAACCCAAACCGAACTGAAAACAGCCACAAGATGATGTATTTTACACATATTTTCCAAATCCTTCATTAAGTCACAGAATAATAATCAAATCAGAGATGCACTGACAGGAGTGTGATCTGAAGTAGAGATGTGTAATTTGTGTTTTTATTTCTATGAATAAATCAAATCAAATCCTCAGGTGAGTCTGTCTAAATAATTTTTTGCAGCTGCACATTCATCTCCTAGTTGTCATAACTGAAGATGCCACAACACAACAAAACACACTGTGGAGAAATTTGTTGTCTGAATGTTGTTTCATTTATTTGGTTTTTATATGAGATGATTTATTGCATTATGATCTCTGTCCCATCTGCAGCAGAAATAATCACAAGGCCCACCGCAACCAGGTTCCACAAGGTGTTTCTTGTGTGAGACTCTGGGATTTTGCTACGAAAGCCTCGGAGGAGTGTCATCGAATTAGTTTGTAGCCTTGATTAATGGCTGTATAATTTAAGTTTCAGGTAGCCTAATGATAAATCGTCGGGGGTTTTATTTACTCTTCGGTGTGAGGAGGTTTCGCTCGTTCTAAATAAAGTCTAAACTAACCGGGTCTACTTGTTTTATCACATCCTTTACACATGTCAAGTAGCCAATAACAGTGTAATTATTTCTGTTGTATGCTCTCAAAGCAGGCGTTTCCAGCACGTCACACAAACAGTGATGAATGTGGACAGACCAGATATGATGAAGGAGGGGGAAAAAACGCACATCAGCTGTCTTGGTGTCTAGCTGAGCAAAGAGCTCGTGTGAATAGATATAGCAGCTAACCAGGCCAACCTTATTTATCATTTTGATAGCCTAATACCACATTTTGTTATTAACATCAATTAATCACAAAAGTCTTGCATAGGAATGACTCAAGGCCAACCGCAACTGTGTAACTAACTTTTAACACAAGAAATGGGGTCTAAGGGAAGGCCAATAAGCTGTCAGCTGAAAGAAGTAAATATAATTATGACTATTATGTCCTTCTAACATCTATAACAAATCTAACACCACTGCTTTGTACAGAAAGTAATTGTTAGAAAAGTCATGAAGGGACATTTTGAATGCTGAGATTTTAATTTTGGCCTGGCTGTTCTAGTGTTAAACATCTCTCTTATCTCTCCCCCACTATGTGTATCTTATGGGCATTGGGTGCAAATGAACTCCAGTTGAGCTAAAGTGAGTTAAATTTTTTCATCAGTTTTCAGCATGGTGGCTGAAGCTTCACAGGCCGTGGCCCTTTACATTAAAGTGGACCCGCTGTGTGAAAGGCATTTCTGAATCCATCCCATGTGTGCGGATGCGAGCGGGGGGTCTTGGTTCTGTGTGCCGGACTGAGAAGTGTGACAAACTTCAGATTATGAGACTGGCTTTTATGCGAACGCACCAAAACCAGACACAAACGACCTCACTCAGTCACACTTCACATGACAGCGAGCGAAGCAGCCTTCTTCCCCCTTCTCCCTCCTGCTCCCTCCCTCCCTTTCTCTCTCCCGCTTTCATCCACTTTTAATGTGTGACACTTTGATACTGAACATCCTATTTCCCGTGTTCTGGTCGGTTGGCTTTACATGCAGATGGGTTGGTAATTTGCATAGACTCAAAGGTCTCCCTTCTCTCCTGATGCTTTCTGACAACGGAGCATCTATTCATCCTCTGTGTTAAGCATCCCTCCTAGGACATCGCCTGAATTGCTGTCTCATGCTGCTTCAAGTCTCATTTTACACCGCAGGAACTGTTGAGGAATTGGATTAGGGACATATTCCTTTAGAGTAAAACCATCACATTCACCGAGGCAAGCTCTCATCTGAGAATCTGAAATGGATAGTTGACTCTAATATCAAAGTTTGTCAGATGTTTTCCATACAAAGTTATGCCGAGTGTGTAACAGTGATCTCAAGTCATGCTGAGTCCATATTACACGCCATTAGCTTTGTGGATTCTGTCATAAGTGAGAGTCCCACCTAGGAAATTTGGAGAGAAACGTTGATCAGGAGTGTAGCCAGGAATTATGGGTCCCATCCTCCGCCCCCGCCCCCCTTCTTCTCGTCCTCACGCCACCTTTCTTCCATCGATGACAAACATCTATATCTACCCATCCACAACTCAAACACACCTCCACACATCCATTTACTGTTCCATTATCAGACAGGTCCCTAATTGAAGTGATGGGCTTTGGGTATTTCTCTGATAGTGCTAATCAGTTGTCATCATCATGCTTTCACCAGTAGGCCTTTGTTAGAAAATCTGTCTAGGGAGGACAGTTTTGTTTGCCTGCCAGGAAAAACCTTGCCAAATATTATTCCTGCTTGTTCCACTTTGTCTCAGAAGACACAGGAGTTGCTGCATCAGATTTTTGAGAAAGTTTTGTTTGTAGATTTCAACCAAACCCTGTTTCACAATCAGAGCAGTGTGAAATAGAAGTCTAAAATATGTATAAATGCACAACTAAGGACCACAAAAGGCATTTTAGTCCCTCAGCCCTGCCTCAGCTTGGGGTCCTGGGTAATCGGTACTCCGTATTCCCCCCACTATGACTCCCCAATCCAGTTTTCCAGATGTTCCTGATAACATAATTTTGAAAGGCAGAAGAACTGGACAAAAATGGTCATAGTGCACAGGAGACATAAGACAGTCAAAAGCAGTGGTCTGATAACTGGATAGGGTGGTTTTGCAATCAAAGAAACACACATAGGGGTAAAAGTTGATGAAGTAGCCTGGATGAGTGAGAACTGAAAGAGCAGGAAGACAAAAATGTGTATTGGAATAAATGAACTATAGTAATCTTATTATAAACCCTAGAAACACACAAATGCCACAACACTATTATAATGTAAGTCCCTATAGGAGTATTATAGGAATATTACAGTGATGCTATAATAGAAGAGAAAAAAATATTTATGAACTTCACTTATAAGGAACAAGATAAAGCTATTAAAGAAACACACATAGGGGTAAAAGTTGATTAAGTAGACGAGTGAGAATTGAAAGGGGATGAAGATAAAAATGTGGAATATATTGGAAGAAAACAGTAATCAGTTTATTTTAAAGGGATACTTTTGGCTACAAACATGCAAACTATAAGTCCCTATAGCAATATTATAGTGAAAAATATCTGTAAGGACGACAAGGTTACTATAAACTCACACTTGAGCACCACAGACGCAGTTTAAGTCTATATAGGAACATCACAGGACTGTTACAGCGATTTTTCACAGGACTACATCATAATTCCAGACAATGTCCCGGTCTGTTTATTCCACCATCCAAACACACACCATTACATTTGGCTCCGATTATGAAGCTTCTTTTCATTGCTCCTTTTATTGCTCTTATTATTAATAAATCAAGCAAGCCGTGAAGCCCGGACAGACAAGTTAGGGGGTATGGCGGCAGGGCGGAGATGGTAATTGCTGGTGTAACAGTGTGTGCAGCCCCGCGGTGGCCTCGTAAGCGACCCGCTTTATTAGATCGGCCGGTATCGATCCACGCTGCGCGGTGTTGACTAATCTCCAGGCGGGGGGAGAGAGGAGGAGATCGATGGGCCTGGATTCAATCATGTCTGAAAACAGAGAAGGTAATTTATTGTAATCACGGCGCTAAATGGAAAACGTGAGAACAACGCGCCCGTGAGGTCAGCAAGGAGAACTGCACCGGGGCCGGGGACGGCATGTTCCTGGTGCACCGGGGACGCTTGGCTACATGCTGGAGTCTCCAATTATGGACATTCACTGTGAAAAGGATAAATCAATAGGAGTGTGCTGGTTGACCTTCAGCAGTCTCTCCATGCCTCCACAGACTGAGACTCTCAACTCTGCTTTTCTCACCTTGACAGAAAACCCATTCACATTATTTGCCTGTATGTTTTGATAAATACTCTTTCTGGACAGCTTGTTATTGGATATATAAATAAGATAGATGGATTCACGAATAAGCTGAAGCAAGAACTAAATTGTTACAATGTTGTACTGCTACAGACTGCCATCTGTTTGTGAGATGCATTTTAAAATAGTATGAACAAAAGCATAGAAACAGGTGACAGATTGATGTTTTATTGAACACCACAGACAGCTACTTCAGACTGAGGCTCACGTGCATACACATGTAGCACACACGCACTCTCTGTGACACACACACACACACACACACACACACACACTCACTCTTCCTTCACAATCTCATTCTGCAATCAGACTGGTGTTGGGTCTCTTCTGCAAACATTCACTGCATTTCCTCTTTTCTCCTGTGGATAAAAATGGTCCATCAGCGTCACGTTTTCCACTGCTAGTTAAGTGGGGAGGGATGATCCTGGATCTGTGGCAACGGGCTAATTCTGCCTCCATCGGCAACAGGCGGCACAGAGAGAAGTGACACCATCAGGCACGAGAGTTGCGCTCTTCGTCCTCGTTCTCCAGCAGGTAGGCTGGCTTGTAGCGCTTCACCCCCCTGCCATCCACCGTCTGCAGGGACGCGTTTCGACAGGTGTTGTCCATACTGCCCAGTGAAGTGTACCTGTCGGTCCACACAGAGGGTTCAAGGCCGGTCAGAGTCAGAGAGCAAAGAGGAACACAAGACCTTCCGCACAGAACAAACACACATGAAGTAATAATGCTGTAATATAACTGTCATGTTGTTCAAGCCTAAATAAAAAGAGGATACAACAACTGGAGAGAGAGGAAGGACGTGCTCTTACCCTTTATCATAGAGAATACAGTAGGGAACATATAACGTCCTCAAGAATGACCAGATGTCATGATACGTCCAGTCCTGTACGGGGAGAAGACAGGGAAATCAGAGGCAGACTCAGAGGCAGGCGTACCACTATGGCACAACTAGCGATTATTTTCGTTATCGATGAATATGAAATAATGATACTTTTTTTTAGATTAACTGATTAATCATTTAATGTATAAAATGTAAAAGATAATGACAACTGCCCATCAGAAGTTACCAGAGCCCAAAGTGAGTCTTCAAATTGCTTACTTAGTCTGACCAGCAGCCAGAAAACCCCAATTATTCATTAAATAGTGATATGAAACGGGAGAAAAGCAAGAAAATCTTAGCATTTGTGAAGCTGTATCCAGTAAATGTTTGGTATTATTACTTGATAAATGACTAAAACGAGTGATCGATTATCAAAATTATACTCTTACTTACTTAATTCTCTGTCATTTGACTAATCAATTAATCGACTAATCCGTTTCAGCACTACATACCAATTTTCCCTACATGTATTCTATCATAGCGGTATGTAGTGCTGAAACGGATTAGTCGA
>OMOV01099458.1:0-14400 GCA_900312565.1 Beryx splendens | reverse complement strand
AATTACTGTCCAAACAGCATTTTAGCAGGATGTAGTCTACTGGCCGCACACACCCAACCACATCCAAATCTCAGCTAATGAGAAACAGATGGCGGCTGACAAGATGGTAGCATCCCCTCACCTGATTCACATTCTGCACTGATGGCACAACATTGCACAAGAGCTGAAACCAATTGGGCCTATAGTTGTGTGACCGGTTGAGTTGGAGAGTGGTAACAGATTCAGCCGGCTCTCTCAGCTCTCTGCCCATAACCTGGTGTCTGCACAGGCATCTAGTCCACAAGAATTCTGGGTAAGCGCATGTCCTTGACATACGCAGCAGGTGTTGTCTGTAAATAAGGATGGTGGCGGCTTACAACGTGGATCGGTTTGCTGTGCCGATACAAATGTATGAGTGCAGCTGTAAAGTTACTGTCATCGCCGCCTTCACTTGTCTTTGCCTCATACAGAGGTCTCTCACCATCTGCTGACATATTTCCTGAACCTTGATAGAGAATTTATGATAACAGATGAAGTGTCGGCTATCTACAAGTTGACTCTCCGCAGAATGACGCACACTAAGTATAGGCTATCAGACTCCTGCACAAGTTTCATAATCAAGATTCAAAAACATACTACTCAACTTGCAGCAATACCCTCTGTTGTGATGTTTTGTGAATTGTATGAATTATACAGATGTGCCCAAGGATGTAGTGGAGAATAAACCCACTTAAACTCATTTCCCCCCACTTTTTTTATTTGTGGATTAGGGTTTGCCCACCTTTTTAGTCTGGCATAAACCTTAATGAAGTAAATTCATATAGTATACTTCATACTAATGGTATACTTCATACTAACTGGTGCCAGATTAGTGTAAATAATATGAAAACAGGGTCTTAAGACGATTCTAAAGTAATGGGCCTACTTTTCTGAAAGTGATTCTTGCTGGTTGTATGAATTACAGCCTACAGACGTGCCCAAGGATGTAGTGGAGAATAAACCATTTTGAACTAAAACCTTTTCATTTGTGGAATAGGATTTTTACTCTGAAATAAATCCTACTGATGAAGTAAATCCACTGTATACACCATAGGCTACTGTCAAATTAATGTAGGCCTACATAATAGGGTGTTAAAGAACATTCTAAAGTAATAGGCCTACTTTTATGTTAATTCAGTTGATTTTTGCTGATTGTTTCACCAACTGGAGCTCATAGTTTTCACCCAGCTTTTTATTTCTCACTGTATCAGCTATGTAGATAGGGAACCGGGCCGCGCCGCAGCCTCGCCGCGGAGCATCCGCTTGTGTCGAGGCGAGCGGATCACGCCGTCAGTTCCCCCTTTATAAAAGCCCCGCCCCGAAATCAGTCGATCAAATTCAACATCGCACTCAACCGCGTCTGACCAATCAGAGGCCGGTGGGGGCGGTCTTGAGATGGTGGTCCGTGGGACCAACGGCCAATCAGCGGCTCGCTCCGGTGAACAAAAGGCTCACGTCAACACTCGTTGGTCCACTGAATGGCACATTATTCATGTACACGCTGCGCTTATTTAAGGAGCCGGGATGAGGCGAGGTAGCGGGACTCATATATAAGGTAACGGATTGGGTCTGGGCAGGATGAGTGTTGCGCAGTGACACACACCAGCTGAGACAGTTTGCTGTTCTGTTTTCCTTTCTGTTTTACTCATTTTATATATAAAAAAAATAACCCCCTCTCGACAAGTGCATGAACACTTTTTATTCAGTTCCCTAAGTTGCCAGGGGGGGATACTACTACCGCCATGTGGGGGAGCATGCCTTGCTAATTCATTCATAATCCTCCTTGTCTGCCCGTTGTAGTGCCAGTAATCACTTCAGGTAATGCAGTGTGGACAACCCCTGATAATAAGCCTAACTCCTGGGAGGTTGTCCTAAGTTTATATATAAATGCATAAAAAATATAAGTAAATGATTAAAAGCAAAATAAACCCCCCTTAAAAACACGCACACGTAGAGAAAATATAGGTGAATTCCGCGTTTGTGTTAGCTGTAGTTTTAATATTGTGTTTTTTGAAAGGGTGACATCAGCTATGTGTACGTTACTCCCTCTCTCTCTCTCTCACACACACACACACACACGCACACACACACATACACACACCCACCGCCCATGCAGCCTCCAAAACGACGCTGTTCGCATGACCGAGTTCATTATAATGTGGAGAGGGAGGGGAGAAGAGACAGCTCATCTGGCCCGTCCTCTGTGCTGAGAGCTGCTATTCCTCCGCCGCCTCTGAACGGCTCACTCCTTCCCAATTAGGTGCCAGGACAGATCGAGCGCCGTCTCCGAAATTTAACGAAAAGTGCCAACATTTCTAGACCATCTCTCTTTTTTTTTGTGTTCTGTCGCCAGATCGCCGGGAAGACCACGCCGAGCCCAAGCGCTTCTTTCCGGGCTCGAAGGTGAAGAGAAACTACCTGCTCAGGGAAAGCAAAAACACGGACCCAGTCGGTAGTTGTAGTTAGGATTTTTGGGAAGTTAACCCAACACTTTATAGTGAAGTTGTTACCCCGAAAGGACGGCTCATCCACCCGGCATCATGACGCGGAGATCCTGTGCCATTTACGCCACCGGAATCGTGTGCGCTCACCTCCTGATAGTGGGGATCGCCCTGGTCGTGGCTCAAGTCTTCCAAACAATGATACACAGCCGGTTAAAAAAGGTGAGTCAGACTCTTTATGCTTGTTCGTCTTCTCATCGCCTTTTTTTAAATTGCTTTTACTTGTTTGTTTGAGCTCGAATCAGTGCAAACACTTCTGCCACAGTTCAGGGGTTTAAATGTCACAGCAGACATGAGCATCTGCAGTGTTAATTATGCGCATTCAACGTCTATATTCCACTGTTATGTATGCAATCACAACCCCGCGCAGTGTCTTTTTCCGATTTATGATTTTATTCTCAATTGTTTGTGTTGTTGTTTTTTTTTGCTGCATTCTGCATTTATCAGCTGTGTGGGACGAGCCCAAGCCTTTACGTTCATGAATCCGCAAGATCCGGTGTGCAGCGTGCACAGTCCCGGGTAAAGCTGCGGGATGCAGTTCATGGGGATCGTGCATGTTTGCATTTGTACAGTTTTATTCCCCTTTACACCAAACGATTTAATAATAAACGCACAACATGGAAGTTTATGGCGACCTTATCCTACTTTATAGCATTTTATCTCATGGTACCGCTGTAACACTCCTCTAGGCACATACAGTTTTGCTATGATATTTGCATTGTATCCTTGTGAAATTAGAATCACTGGACTTATTCCTCGTGTGAGGACACAGGCTCGCGCTCTGGGAGAAATAAGGAAAAGGCTTTATCGGACATTTGGTTGGTGACTGAAAGCTTTATGATAACCTGCCCGATCGATGGTCCAGGTTGTTGACACATTTCGGATGATAGAGGCTGTATAAGCTCACCTCTTGATTAGGTTGGGGCAAGGGGTGATAGTAGTAGTAGTAGTGGGGTTAGGAGGAGGAATCTCGGCCAGTAGGGATGGTAGGGGGGAGGTGTGCCTGTCTGAAGGGGTGGGGGAAGGGAGACTAGGTGACTGGGTAAGCCAGGGGAGTCCCTCTTTGAAACAGTTGGCGTTACTCCCGCTCGTATTGCTCACCACGTTGAACATATGTGCTATTGGTAACCCACACTAACAAATCTCTACACTGTTCTGAACAAGTCCTTTCCACCCGACCCTTAGGAAATAAAAATGCTAAGAACAGCTCAGCAGAATTGCTTGACTGACTGTTTGTCCAGGCAGGGGACACACAAACAGCTGCCTCACTGACACAGTTTCCCCTCCTGATGTTAAATTTAGGTTTGGGTCGCATTATTCTCGTTCTCGAGTCATGGCAGCATCCCAGGGGGAGAAAATTAAGAGAGTTAGTCGAAGTTCAGCGAAAGGGAACATAATTTGATGTGGCTAGTGATTACAGAAAATGACAGCACAGCTAATCCTCTTTCGCCACAGTCTTCCCATTGAATTAGGCGGACTAGGGCATGCTAAACTGACTCCAAAAATCTCCTTAATCTGATGTTGGCGGGGCGGTCTGTTATGATGCAGCCTAGTTGTGTGGGACAACTTAAAGCTGCCTCCACAGGACACAGATGTATATGGTAACTGGGTGTGGAGGGGAGGAATGTAAAAGCCATGCAAGGAATTTGACGGACTTCGTGGCCTCGGGGGCAGGATTTTTAGCCTGAGAGCAATCTCGTGTTGCCTTGTTGTTCCAGCCCCAGCCTAACCAAGTCACCCTGCTCTGATGAGGAGAGAAGAAAACACCCCTTCACGTCCGCCCCCCCCCTCACAGCTACGACCTGGCGAGCGGACCTTTCAAGGAGACCTTTCAAGGCAGTTTGACGAATTGAGCTTGAAACATTCTAGAGCAAGTTGACCCTGGAAAAACGCAGCATGTTACTTTCCACTCAAAATGTGGCGCAACGTCGACTCGTTAAACACTGCACCTTCAGGCAAGGAGGGCACTTGGAAAATTGACCCATGAATTTAGTTTGCAAAACAGCTTCTTTTTTTTTTTTTTGCACATGCTGATTAGATCAGACTGTTATCACACCACACCTAAATTCTGGTTCGCATCGCCTTTTTTGTTTAGCTTGAGGCTTTACCACTTACCATGATCCAGCCCTCCCACCAGCGAGCAAAAATACCGCATCATGATTTACGCTGATAGACCTCAACACTTTGCCCCTCACATGTTTATGGTTGTGATTAATCGAGGTTTCACGCAGATAAACATTGTGTGTGTGTGTGTGTGACGTTGGCGAAGGCCTTTGAGAGACCTTCTTTTCCCAAGGTTGGTAAACACGGGGCTTCTTCTGATCTGCAGTCACAGGTTAGGCTTTATCAGATGCTACAGAGCTGCAGAGGTACGGACAGCCGTGAAAGATGTCTGTTTCTAAAGCAGCACAGTTCACCACAAAACCGCAGTGTCGCACAACTTGGGTGACTTCTCCTAGTCTGACATAATCTGTAAAAGTCACTGTCACATGCTCTCGCTGGTTGTGCTGTGGTTTGCATTAGGCGTTTTCACTTCAGCACTCGCTTACGACACAGAATGATCATGAGTGAGGAGTATTTGTCGATAAATTCCTTAAGTTCGTCCTACGTGTTGTGGTTCTTAGGAGGTTTTCATGAAAGTAGTCACTGGAATGTCAAGGGATCAGCTTCACGCCCATATTGACCTCAGATCCAATTCACACCTCAAGTAGGAAAATGTGACCCTCATCCTAGTTGCAGAGTGCAGACAGTATAGTTATGCATGTCAGGGAGCCAATTTCATATCCTGTCCTTTAAGACTTGGCTGACAAGGTGCTGTGATGGTTTCCTGGGTTGAATCTGAGATTGGGAAATGCAAGCTCAGTGAATTTTATGCACTTAGAGACATCGGAAAACTATGCAAAACGCGTCGCAGGCTCACTGACCTGCTGCTGAACACAACGGCACAACTGCTAAAAGCACTTCCTACTTGTGTGTGTGTGTGTGTGTGTGTGTAACGAACACAGGATTTCAAGCATACAGTGGCATGCCTGAATCGTGAGCCTCTTTGCTCAGCGCCAGTCTCTTTTTAAAATCTTTAAATCGCAAGTTTCTTCTCAGTTTGTGTTGCATCATCTTGCTTTTTTATTTTTTCGTTTTGTGACGGAGCGAAGGCCGGAGGATGCAACAAACTGGGGAGAGAATTCTATAGAGAATTCTATAGATAAACACGTTTAAATCTCGGAAGTCGCAAACCAAACAGGAACTTATTGGTTTTGCATCCTTGCGAGCCACACCTTAAGCTGTATCCTCTTCTCTCCGGCAAGTGCCTCTGAGTCCACAGAGGAGAATGTATGGCTTTGCTCCAGTAGCCTACACCTCAATGTACCCGGGGGCAGGGGCAGAAGTCTCCAGGAACTACTAATGAAAAAAACATGAGGGGAAGTGGGCCATTTCTCACTCCAAGTTTAAAAATACCCACTTGGATGGAAACAAGTTTGCTTATTTTCCTGGAGTCTGCGCTCTTATATCAACAACAGTTAACAAACACCCAAAACGTAACTCGTCATAGACCTGCCAGTAGCTGTAGCATGAAAACCTAAACTAAAAACAGTGTTACATGCTGTCACAGGATCCATTTCTTGCTTCATTCAAAGTGAATGCTGTTAGGGCCGTTTTCTCACACAGTTGTGTTGTCTAGTTAAAGGTTACCGTGGCTCGTGTCCAGACATGCAGCAGCCCATTGTCACGCATGGTTGCCACTGACTTGGATTTGAGTTTTCAGGCTTAGGTAGCCTAATTGTTGTCAAAAGGTCACATGCTGATGTGGTATAACTCAAACATCTGCAGAACTACTGGGAATAAAACGCATGACATTCCTGTGCCACTTCTGGCCTCAGAGAGAGGCTAGTATGGCCTGGATAGAAAACTCCCCCGACATCTTTCATGTATTTGGATGGCTAATGCTTTAGAGACGTCAGGTCTTATTGTCTCTGCAGACTGAAACGCAGCACTACTGTATTGTGTGTCGGCAAATTGACCTACAGTCAGATTCTCGCCCAGGCTTGCTGAGGTCAAGGTCTCTCTGTGCAGTTTTTTAGTTTGGATTTTCTGCTTGCCCCGGTGGTTTTTCAACTGTGAAGGACTTTTCTCTCCTTCCCCACGGGGTTTCGGGGTCTTGGCTCGGCACCAGCTCCTTGCAGAAAGAACCATGTGTGCTCTCGCTTGGCATAAATCAAAAGAATCGTTTGAGGGGTCTGATGGTGCCCAAACCTAATCAGTTTTTGGTTTTTTTTTTCATTGCTTTCTAACCCTGTAAGCAATTTCAACACAGAACGCACTGAAGAGGTCTCACTGGTTTTGCTGTCTGTCAATCTGACTCCCTCTCTTGATTGTTCTTTTAATAGGAAATTACTTTGACGGAGAAGAGCCAAGTGTTTGAGTCATGGAAGAACCCGCCACCACCTGTTTACATGGAATATTATTTCTTCAATGTGACCAATCCAGAAGTGTTCTTGGCTGGAGGGAAGGCAGCGGTCAAGCAGATCGGGCCATATACATACAGGTAGGTTTTTGCAGTGGAGACCCCCATCCAATCAGTGTGTGGCACAGCCTTGTGTCTGGGTGACCAATGGTGTATAATTTTATATATTGATTTTAGTTTCCACTGTTAATGATCATAGAATATTGGCAGTGATGAAATAGTTTATTTGGTCAAAGATGTTGATATAAGATGGTAAAAGTGGAGTAAAACAGTTTTGCTCTTCAAATCGTCAACGATAATCTTGATCACTAAAATAATGTTTGTAGTTTTAGTCATAATTGTGCAGCGCTGTTTGAGAGGCATAAGCCTGTCTTTAGGGAAGCAATGCTGGTGAATTCCTTTGTGTTGTTCATCTTGGATCATTGTGTGTGTGTGTGTGTGTGTGTGTGTCTGTGTGTGTATTGTGTGAAATCACAACAAAGACATCTGTGCTAACTGACCGGTTTTGATCCCCCCCGCTTTCTCTCCTGCATCTTTTCCACACCAGGGAATACAGGCCAAGGGAAAATGTGACTTTCCTGGAGAACGGCACCAAGCTCTATGCCCTGAACCCCAAAACCTTCGTCTTTGTCCCTGAGAAGTCAGCTGGTGACCCCGAAGTCGACCTCGTCAGAACAGTCAACATCCCATTTGTGGTACGACATTGTGTCTGTACATGCTAACGTATGTCGTTACGGCCTGCCGTGGCCAATCGTTCAAGTCTCTCATACTTATCATATGACTTAAACTCACAAGGGTGTTTTATTAACATTACTGTTTTGGCAGCTACATTTTAACAACCCTGACCCTTTATGGAAGCTCACACATAATTATTCCAATAGCACACTCCAAACCATTCTGCTCAAGGTTTTATTATGACATTCTGATAACTTGATCATACAAACCGGTTACTTATCGCAAACACGCTTGTGGCGCAAATCCAAGCAAGGCAAGAGCCAGAACAGGCCAGTGTCAACAAACCAAGCAGTGTCTACCCAGAGGTATTCCACATGACATAAAGTATTGCAAATGGAAATTGAACTGTGCGGGATGTGAGCATTCTAACCCTTTCCCCCCCCCATTGTCTTCCCCTTCTCTCTCTCGTCCTCTCGCCATCCCTTCCTTCCCTAGGCGGTGATGAGCGAGCTGAACTCCTACTCTTTCCTCCTGCGTACTTTTGTCTCCATGTGGTTGACCAGCTTGGGCATCGACATCTTCATGACGAAGACCGTCCACGAGGTGCTGTGGGGCTTCAAGGACCCCTTGCTCACTCGGGTACACGGCATGAAGCCTGAAGTGGATGAGTATTTCGGCCTGATGTGGAAGGTGAGCACCATGGCTTAGTGAAACAGGAAGTCATAATTATACACCGTTACATGTTCCTGAACATCTCTAGAGACGATACAAATCTAGAGACCATACAAATCTACACAAGTGCACTTTTTTTTTGACAAGCTCTAACTTCTCTGAGAGCAAACACTTAAAGAAAGCTCTGTTTACTCGAGTGGGTTGTTGGTAGTTAGGGGCGACTAAAACAGACAGACAAGCAAACTGGTGGTAACATGATATAGGAGAAGTGAGATTGACATCATGCTGATGGAACATGCTTACTTCCTGTTTATCATGTCTGCAACATGACACGCAGCGGTATTGTGACGGTCACAAATATTTCACATATTTCACTCATGTCTTGCAATCCTGAGGCCTGTATTTTGGGAAACTCTAAAATGAGCCCACAGTAAAATGACAGCTTGTCTATGCTGTATTTTTCTCTGCTGTCAAAACAGTTTATGTGGCATCTTTTTTTATATATTTTTTTGTCTACTGCAGCCAGTTGCTGGTGCCTTATTCTGTAAACCTCTGGTGAGAATACAGCAAGGGGCATGGTTAAAGACAAACACAATAGCAGTATCTCTTTCACAATCTCCACCCTCCTTTGTCAACAGACTTACACACACACTGATTCTAATTCAGTGCCTCTCCCCGCCGGACCCTGGCCATTTGTTTGTAAATGTTGACAGCTGTGGTAGTCTTGACTGAGGTGTTCTCCGTCTCTTTTCCAAAGAAAAATGGAACCCATGAGGGGGAGTTTGTGTTCTACACCGGGGAGGAGAACTACCTGGATTACGGCAAGATTGACACATGGAATGGCATGAGGTAAAGAGCCATGTGAACTGTTTTTCGTGGAAGTGTGAAAATTACCTGAAAAAGAACTTTACTTTTACTTCAGACAGCGTTATTTTAGTGCTATCAAGGAACATTTTTCTTGTTAGCATATGGCTTTTAGGTCAGTTTCTCCCTGATATACCACTTGCATTTACTTAGTTGCACAATTTGTATTGGAATCCGACCAAAGTATTCAAAGTCCAGGGCAGAACGCCTTTGCTCTCTGGCTTTGGGGAGCATAGGATTGCACAATTAATGTTTGAATATCCCAAATGACTTTGCACTTTGAATGTAATCAGCATGAGTAGTCTCTCCTTTGCAAATCAAGGCAATTAAATCAGGCATTGATATCTCCTGTTTTACACCAATGAATAGGGAGATGTCTTGGTGGTCCTCCAATCAGAGCAACATGATCAACGGCACAGACGGCGCCGTCTTCCACCCTCTGCTGTCCAGGAATGAGTTGCTCTACATCTTCGCTGCTGACCTCTGCAGGTACGCATGTGTTCTTATCTCTCTTAAACCATCCAGTTATAAATTTGTTGACAGTCAAAGCAGCCAGGAAGGTGCCAGGGCCAGAACATCGAGTAAGAACATTGCTAGGAAACTGCAACTGAGTCATATCCGTATGAATTCAGTGAGACGGACCTTGGTTTTGGTCGTTACAGAACACCTCTCCCAGGTCTGGTGGTGAACTTGGTTTGGTGGCGAGCCAGGAGTTTGACTCAGACAATTCGCGCGTGATTACACAGGGGAACATTCCCCGAAAGTGATCTTGTGAATGACTCCTACTTATTTTAGTCGTACAAACAAACTGCTTAGAAGGACAAAGCAATTATGAGAAGGGGAAAAAACAACCTTGTTTCTGAGGGCTCTTAAGAAGTCTAAATAAAGAGCTCAGGAGTCTCTTACAGTGTTTGAAGGAATGCTTACTTACCATTCCCTAAAGTAGGCGCTGATGCACCTCCCCTTTCCTCCTCAGGTCTATCCATCTAGCCTATGTGGAAGATGTGGAAGTGAAAGGCATCCAGGCTTACCGCTTTGCACCCCCGGCGGATGTGCTAATGAGCCCCAAAGACAACCCGACTAACGAGGGCTTCTGTGTTCCAGCTGGAGACTGTCTCGGCACTGGTGTGCTTAAAGTCAGCGTTTGTCGAGAAGGTAGTTGCACCACCCGCAGCCCCGTTCTGACCCCTCTGTTGCCATAGCGGCTGACCCATTTACCTACCATTTCCCTTTGATGTTCCCAAACAGGCCCCATAACCTAGTTCCCCCCCCACCCTAAAACGGCCCCTTAGTCCATCCAGTTGGCAGTCGCCATCCTCGCTTTGCATGTAATGTTTCCAATGTTTAATCATGCCAGATTTTACTCAATACACGGGTCAATGGTATTACTCAATACGCAGTTCAATTATTAACTATGTGTGGAGGCCATTGAAGTATTTTATAGTCGTCGATGAGTGTGGGTGTGAGAGCTGTGATAAGGTAATCTCCACATGGCTTGACTCACGTGAAGACATTGCTGTATCAGTGAAAGATACGCTACTGTAATCACATGACTCCATCTCTTGTACCGACCAGTGTATTTTCTTTAAACGGTCCTGTATTATTCACTTTTCATGATTTTAGTTTTAAAATAAACCGTCTCTCAGGATAAAATGTTCTTCCTGGGGGGGGAAAAAAACATGTAGTTTAGTTAAAAGGGTATTTATCAGATGAATTCGAAGGCCAAGTACTCACAGACAGCACCGCCGCCTCTAATTCACGAGGCTGAATCTGCTGAGTGCAACTGCTTCAAACGTACCTGATTGGAAGGAGTTTAACAATGGTTTAGTGAGGGGAGCCAATCAAGACCGACCGAGTCCAGTTGTGCTGCGTTGACTCGAGTCGGTCTCAAACTGCCTGTAAAAAGGGGGTGGCTTTTTAACAAATGCAATAACTTCAGATTTAACCACACAAACAATATCAAATCTTAACAATGGCGACATTAAATATCTTTGATCATCTGTGTATATAACTAGATGAAAACCTGAATTCATATAATAGGGCTACTTAAGATTTTGCTGCTGTTGCAGTTTTGCAGCGAAGATAAAGTTTAACCTTGCTTCCCAGTTTTCTGCTGAGCCCCAAGTGAACCGAGCAGCACGACATTTTACATTCACTAGGCTCGGTGAGTGTAGACCTCCGATAGCTTTTCAAATTCCCCCTTTTCAATCAGTAGCTAACATCCACGAATGTGTGATTGTTTAGGTACACAGAGGACCTTAGAGTAGACCTCCTGTTCTCAACCCTTTGGGGACGCTTAGGCTGCGGAAATACTCTCGTCTTTAACCATCTCGGCTTATCAGTATATGGGCTGAGTATATCCTGTCGATCCTGCTACCAGCAGCCTAACCCAGACATTCTCTAGCTATCTGTGGTGCTGTATCAATGAGAGATATCGTTGTATATCTCACTGACTCATAACACCAGATAGTACATTATCTTATCTCAACTTTTTTCTTTCGTCTTTTTTGGCCCTTGTTAAGCCCGAGTCATCTTGAACAGGATGTTCCCAATGACTAACTCGTGGCGTGGTGTGTTTTTTTGTTTGTTTTGTTTTTGTTTCCACAAGGTGCTCCTATCGTGGTGTCTTTCCCCCACTTCTATCAGGCGGACCCCAAATACATCAACGCCATCGACGGGCTCAGCCCCAACAAGGAGGAACACGAGACGTACCTCGACCTCCAGCCGGTACGGTCTAGTATTTATGATCCCGACAGATAAGGGCCATAAGGTTGAATCCGTTGTGCTGAACCTTGTTCTGTTTGTTTACATATTAGTGTTATCTAAAAGATAGCTGTTCTGATTATGATCATAGCAGTGGCTCCTCCTGTTGTTGTTTTGTTTGCATTTAAGGTTTTTTCCACTATATTAATTTTAGTCTGCTTACATAGTTAAAATTTGAAAGAACCAATACATTGCTTAAAAAAATATGTGTTTATTTCAACAGTAGGTGAAAATGAAAGTAGCTACTCTTATCGTGATTAGAGCTGTGGCTCTGCTGTTGAGTTGAGTTCCTTGTTTATTTTTTTTGTTAGATTCATTTTTACATAGTTAATGTAGAACGGACTGAATGCATTGCTCTTCTTTTTCTCTCTTTTTACAAAAAAATAATAAATCTGTGTGTTTTATTTCTAGACCACAGGGGTTCCCATTCGTGCCTGCAAGAGAGCCCAGCTCAATATAATTCTGAAGAGAATCCCAGGCTTCCCGTAAGTTGAACTTTGACCCACATCACTGTCGCCACTCTCTGTTCCCCCTCTCTGCCACATGTTGACTCCGGTGTCCTCGCTGACCTTCTCCTCTCTCTTCTCTCTCTCTGCCCTACAGCAAAACCAAATTAATAGACGAGACAATTTTCCCCATCATGTTCGTGAACGAGGTGAGGATCTACTCGGCACATTATGGAACAAGCCAATTCTGTTGCCTCGCAGCCGCTTGAAGCCGTATCCCTAAATGAACAGCAAATCACTAACGTCATCTCCCTCACCTCTCTAGACGGCGACTATTGACGATGATTCAGCATCCCAGATGCGGACGCTGCTCTTAATCGTGACTCTGGTGTCCAACTTCCCCCTGCTCATCGTGGGCATGGGCCTCATCCTCCTGCTGGTGCTCGTCGTCTTGTTCTGCCGAAACCGCCAGAAGAAGGTAAGACCCGGCCGGACCTGGGCTCGGGACTCATTCCTAGGAAACCCTAAACTGTAGAATTAATCCGCACTGTTATCCTGATGTGAAAAGCCCCCCCGCCCCGCTCCGCCCCTACAGTATGCACTATCCACTTACATTAGTCCACAGTATAAATGGATTTAGATTGATGATAGATATTAGTGCTTTGTCACGATACATGCAGCCGTTTTGGAGGGTTTGACTGGGTTCTTGCATGGGCAACAGTTCCTGCATTAACGTCACCGAGCTGCCGAAGAGTAACCCCAAGCTTTTTGCATGTCAGCTAACACGATGCATGACCCCTGAACACTACAGTCAGCATGTGCTATTTTTTCAACTCTGGATCAAATGATGTTCGTTCTTGCTGGAGCTTTTTCTAACCGTCAAAGCGATCCTCGTCTATAGGAGAAGGAAGCGTGTTAGTTCCCTTTTTGACAGTTCAGCGTATGAGGCAGGCTCCCCCCTACCAAAGTGCAGTGCACTGTAATAGTCCCCAGAATGTGCAGTGTATGTTCAACACTTATCTGCTGTTGACTAGGCTTGTTGATTTGACCCTGGTGAACAGCCTCACTGCCCGTAAATTATAACAGTTCAGGTCATTAACTGTCCAGAGAATGGCCTCCAACGTGTAAAGATACAGGCTTGCATAAGAACTAGACTTAGAGCGGTGAGAGAATGTTAAAGTAATGCTTAATTTCAGCATAAGGAAGTGTTGTAGAGATGCTTAATTTCAGTGGAATGAAGTGTTGCAGAAATGCTTAATTGCAGTGTCAGGAATTGTTACAGTAACCATGGTCTAATTTTAATTTTCTGTAACCCCCCTTTTTTCCTTTCTGTTTTAGAATGAAGTAAAACGTATTGATTTTACTGAAGCTTTTCATTCTTTTACTGTAAGTCTTCATTTTGCCTTGTTTGCTATTCTCCTTTTTAATTTGTTATCCATCTCTGCTTGTTATTGATTATAATTTTTTAATTATCTTCATGGGACATAATATTTCTTTGAATTCTCACCTCATAGTGTTGGTTTCCTTTATTTGTTATTGGGAAGTTTGTCGTTATTGTGGTGGTTTTGTCTCGACTGGTCCTCCATATCAGCCATATTTAGACTGATGTGGTTTTATTTTTAACATTGTATTTGTGAAAATGATTTTTACCAGGTGTTTCCCATTTTAATGTCTGAGTCGACTATTAAAAGACGTGTGTTTCTGTTGGACGTCTGGGCCACTGCCGTAGTTTGCGTTAACATCCTTCTGCCCCTCTTCCTGTCCAGACGGCGAAGGACGAGACGGCCTACACTCAGGTCAGCGACAAGCCCGAGGAGACATCGGAAACCCACACCACTCAGCCCACAAGGAACGGCTCCTACATCGCCATGTCTCCAGTGGAGGCGCAGAAGTGTTGATGGAGGCTGCCCAGAGTCTGGTGCTCAGGAAGGGGGCTGAGGGAGCAGTGCGGGGGTGCTACTATACCATGGGTGGGGATTTACACAGCGGGCTTTCTCTC
>OMOV01099454.1:0-16714 GCA_900312565.1 Beryx splendens | reverse complement strand
CTTCCGATCTGATCTTCTTTGGTCTTAACCAACAGTTGTAATACAAATTTGCATCACAATAGCCTCGATTAAAAAGCCTCAAACAAACTGACTCATTAGAATTCCAGTGGCAAAAGCCAATTTAGTGGGTAATCACGCAGGGAGCGTCTCTTTAAACTCATGAAAAGATCACAGCTTTCTTCAGAATTCATAGGGCATTACTAAACCAGTTGAATTAATGTGCTGGATTGGATTGTAATAACTACTTTGCACTTGGGATCAAAAGTGCTTGGTGTAGAGAATGTTACGGTTGGTTCACGGCATAGCAGTAGCTCAGTTGTCAAGAATGTCCTGTGTGCTTGGCGTATGTATTGTACAAGTCCAACAGAACTATACCGTGGCTGCTGTTATATTTTGGCTGGGCCGTTAGACTTGCTTATGACTGATTGCTGGAATTCCTTTGTGAAGATGAGAAGAGCTAAAGTTTGGCTTGGGGTGTTCATTTGAATTTCCCCTCTTCTGCAGCTTTAGGATAAGGCATTAACACTCCCAAAATAACTCTTTATCTGCTTTGTAATATTTACTACAGCCTCGGATGGTACAGAACCTCCCAGAGTGGGAAATTTAATGTGTTGATCCACAAGCCGCTGTGTCTGGTAGATTCCTAAATTCTACCAGCCACTCGCATTTTTTTTACCAGCCATACTTTTTCAAATCAGTGTTTAAGGCTAACTATGATGCATGGTTTGGCAAGATGGTTTGAAAACCAGCCAGTTGCACATCATGTCTTGCTTGTTATGTTGCCACTTCTCTTGAAATATAATTTTTTCTTTGGCCCCCAACGTCTCACTGCAACGCAACACCTCTCTTATTATCTGTCTGTTGCCTCTTAACTCCAACAATATGTCGCCACATTCTGCTTCTAGAATTTGTCTAATCAGCCTTGGAGTAGATAAGCTAAACTGATGTAGTGGGTGGTGAGGATTCCCAATTTAATGTTTAATTCCTTGGTAACAAGATTTCATATCAAGACGATTTGTTTCAATACTATCTTGAGAGTACGGTGCCCTGGAGTGGCCATGAAGTAAAAAATGCATATCGAACATACACAGAAGACACTGCATAAGAGCATGCTTCGTAAAGGGTCGGTTAACTGGTGATTTTTCCCCAGGTTGGGCAAGCTTCGTTCCCCCATTGCAGTGGCTGGTGCACCGAACAAATTTACCAGCCACAGCTCAAAATCACCCGTATTTGGCAGGTGGCGGGTGTTAATTTCCCACCTTGGAACCTCCTCACCCACACAATACTAGGTCATGTAACTTCTATGCCATCCCTATTTATATTTTTTGCTTTTTACTACATTATGCTTTAATATAGCCTCTGGAGAGGAGGCTTTCTTCAGATGCAGCGCTGATGCATTTGTTAACACCTCTTTACTACTGAATTTAAAGTGTTATATTCCAAAATGAAAAAAATAGTCCAAAGCGACTTACAATAGTAAATTTTGTCAACAACTGTGCATCACAGTCTTCATCAGCTAAGAATTTTAATAGGAATAATAGCATTCGTTGAATCATATTTTTTCCCCCTTTTTTTGTATTTGAAGTTTAAGAAGGGTAGAAGAGAGGTTAGTTCAAGAAGGGTCCAGGTGTAACAGTAATTTAGTCTCCGCCGAAAGATGGTCAGTGATTCGGCCGTTCTGACAGAAGGGGGGGAGCTCATTCCACCATTGTGGCACCAAGGATGAGAAGAGTCGCGACCGGGATGAACGACTTCTGAGCCCACGTAGTGATGGCAGGGCGAGGCGACTTGCAAGAGTGGAGGAACGGATATTAATATTTGTTAACACACCTGCCAAGTGTGAAGTCGATCAGACGAACGGTTCTCGAGATATGCAAAGGACAAACACACATACACACTCACAGACAGACAGAGAGACTCACTCACAGACAGTGCCCGTTCAAAACGTGCCTGTTCTGAACGGGCCGGTTGCTTGGCCCGTATATGGTTTAAATCCAGACAGAAACTTCATTAGTGAGACTAAACTGAGCTTGAACGGTTGAAGCCATTTACGGCCTTCCAGTGGTTGATGATTGGCTAGTTTTACTGCCTCCGCCTCTGTTTTGTGTGCTCCTTCTTTGCTCTCAGCAGTTAAATTGAGCAAAGCCCTGAAGCCCCGCCCCGCAGCCCCGCTGCACTCAGACACAGCTACAGACACGGATGAGCGACTTCTGAGCCCATGTAGTGATGGAGGGGCGACTTGCAAGGGTGGTCCATATTATATACTAAATGGGTTATTGAAGATAGTGTTAGCCAAATAAAAATATGTATTTACAAAGTATTTACTTACAAAATAGTAAAAAAAAAGAAATTGTATTTATATATAGTATCATTTTAGACATTCTAATCAGTTGAAACAGAGAAGTGAATATCACAGTGCCTTTTTCCCAAAATGCATATAATGATAGGAATCCTCAAGCTAGTTTTTCTCTTTAAAATTAACTGATCTGCTCTCATATAAAAATCTCAATCAGACTATAGTCTGACTGGAACATCAAAGTTATTGTCACATTTTCACCCAGAGAGTGTTAAAAGTTAATCCACTGCAACACAGTGTAAATTTGTAATGAGTATATTCCATTTGTACTGCATGTTTAATGTAAATAAAATCAACAGATAATAAGACATAAGACATAAGAATGTATGAGGCATTCTGAAGTGCTGATAGACAGGTGAGATTGCTTGTTGATATGCACACTGCAGTCACACCAATGGTATTTGCCTTCGAGTCCTTGCGGCTAGAACAGTAATTATGAATCATGTACCTCTTTCTCAACAAAACACTATTTCAGAAGGCTTAAAGCCATGTCAAATCATGATCTTGGCCGGGAAACTTGGCAAAGACTCCTCTTGGGTCTGGGCCAAAGAGAAAGGAAATTGAACAATAATTGAAGTATGTGAAGTTTGGTGTGGGAACTAAAGTGGATATTTTTGATGCATCCTTGATTCTCACTTATGAACACGGATAACAAAGAGGGGCTCGAGTGGGCAGTTTGTACTGAATCCCATCAAATCCACAGCATTTCATGTAAATGTTAATCTTTGTGCAACTCTGGCTGTTGGTAGCTAATTGTGTACGATGACTCAAAATGTGCCTTTTCATCCTTGCTATTGTGGCTTTGCAAATCCAGGACCTCAGAGTTTCAGGTCAGCAGTTAGTGGCTTCTACAGTTTTTAACAAGAATACTTGCATTTGCAGTTTTTTTATTTCAATGACATAATTGAACATCTCTCTGTCCAAAGAAACCATGTGTCAGATCCTAGAGATGCATAGAAAAGCACTGGGTGAGAAAAAAAAAATCAAATTGATGAAAGGTTATAGAGAATTCTGTTTAATCATGGTGCCATAAATTGTATCTTTCAACCATTTTCTCTCTGGTGATTTGATTTTAAAAGGCTGTATTAATTTGTTCATTGCATACGTTTTATGTGAATTAGGCTTTGAAAATGGCATCAAATACTTCATGAAAGCAATAAGTAGATTATGATTAAATGAAATTAAACCACTGAAAGCTTATCAACATCCAGTTTTAATGCTTTAAAGTGAAAGTTTATCAGCTGCATTATTTTTGAAAGTGTCCCAAAGAGCAACGACTGCCTCATGTACAAAGCCTTTGTATGTCCCATGTGCTTCTTGAGAAAAGTCTGAGCCAAATGGAGAGCTGGGCAGAGGGCACTGAGAGCAAACTAGACAGGAGGAATGTATATGAGAAATGTCTAATGGGAGTATCTGTAAATAAACCTTGAGGCTTGATTTTTCCACGGCTCCAGTGAGTAATTTAGCCCAGACAGAAATCCATAAACGTGACAGATGAAGAAATGATGAGGAGTGATGCCTCTACCTGTATTAAAACCACTGAACTATATGGGGCCTCTCCATTCATCATCCTGTTCTGAAAAACACACTGATAAATCCTTGTGCCAGGCAGAGAAAGAGAAGGAGAGACGCTTTGGTCTCATCATATTCAACTATACATAACTGAATCAATAATAGATTATTATTACACTATTTATAATACCCGAAATCTTAAACTGCATCTCCAGTTTGTTGGTGAAATATTCTTGAGAGAACTGAATATCCAATGCTTTCTCTCAATCTCTATTGATTCACTTGTTGAGACAGCTTCCTATCAAAATGAAACAGACAATCATAAAACATGAAAATTAAAAATAAACATACCTAAACTGGACAGACACAGAAAGACACAGCTGAAGCAGTTTACGACCTTCCAGTGGTTGATTCTGCTGCCAGTCAAACGTGTCTGCACTCCTATTGGCTAGTTTTACTGCTTCTGCCTGTTTTTTCTCCTGTGTTTGCGCGTTCTTCGCTCTCGGGCAGTTAAACAGAGCGGGGTGCGTGCCTTTGTCCTGCTCAGCCAGTCAGAGCCCTGAAGCCCCGCCCCGCTGTGATGTGACTGTGTTTAAATATCAAACAGCCCCGCTGCACTCAGACACTAGCTGCGGTTACATGCACACTTTTTTTCATTCTGATTGAAATCATTCCGATTGAAGATTTCCGGTCAACTGTTTACATGGGATGTGATCTAATACAGTCTGGAGTTTACATGTGCCAACACATTAAATCAGAACAGCTGTGTGACATGCACAAATTGATGAATACATCATGCACTCGTCTTCCTCAGTGGCTACCTTTCAGCACTAACCCATTCAGCAATACCTCTTTGACACATATTTGATCAGCTCCTTGAAGCTGGATATCTGTCGTCTGTTCAGCGCACTGACTGTGCATGAGGACCCGGCTTGCCGAGAGACGGTCCTCCACTAGGGAGAGGCTAAAGGTAATGCCCTCGCTGCGCATGTGTAAGACACATTAAAAATTTTTAATGAAGTTTTCTTATATAACCATGACCAAACCCGAACCCTAACCAAGTTGTTTTACTTGCCTAACCATAACCGTAACAACCCACTTTTGGGATGTAATTCACGTTTTCATCTGGGGATGCGCGCCCAGTGACGACATTTAGCCCCTCCCCACTAATGGGCGTGCCGATGGAATTTAGCAACTTCGACCAATCACAGCGCGGTATCCCCATGTGGGCACCCCCCGTTTCTCCCAACGCATTTACGTCAAGACGTAGGGCGTGCGCAGAAAGAACGCAGCCAGAAAATAATCAGGTTCAATTGTTTACATGGTACAATCAGTTCTTTTGATCGGTTTATGAAAAGGTTTAAACTACCCCTCTGCAACTGATTGAAATTTCAATCGGTTTGGGCCTGTTTATTCTGATTAGGAGTTTACATGGAGCATTTTTATTCTGTTTGGGCTTTTAAACCGATTATCATCGGAATATTAGGCTCCATGTAAACGTGGCTACAGAGCTGCAGACACAGAGCTGAGTGGCTCGCTGTTTGCTTGTTTAGTCAAAGTTTATTAATATTGAACCAAATCCGACACTGCACTTCCTGGGGTCCCCAGCAACACATCCACCAAGTGTGAAGTCGATCGGACGAACGGTTCTTGAGATATGCAAAGGACACACAGACACACAGACAGAGATTCCTCGCTTAGATTAAGGCCTTAGGTAACCAAAGTTTCCCCCCATAATAAAAGGAAAAGTAATCTGATAGCAAAGCTGACCTGATATTGAGCTCAACCTGAATCAAGTTTTATTTGCATCAAAATACATCCAGTTGGCTCTGATCTTCAAAGGCTGAAGCACTTTGTTTTAACATTCGTATTGAAAATTTCTTTTGTGGCTTTTCACTGAGGAAAACTTCTCTTAACACAACTCCCTGCCAGTTGATTTCAGGGGAACAAACTCATTACTCTGATACACAATATATAGCGTAAGCCTGCTGTGTTGGGAGGTGGGGTTACATTCATAGCCTTTTTTTCTTTTCCAGTGATTAATTAATTAATATTTTCTCCATAAACTCTACGTGATGCCAGTTAGTTTTAGCACAGCGCTGAATGCTAAAGGGTATAGAATTGGATTTCGCTGTTTAGCTCAAAGAACTCCTGACCCCCTCTGACTGCTGTGCTGAGGCTAACAGAAGAGAACAGCAGGCCTGGGACCTGGGGATTTTGCTGCGGCCTGAACCCTCCAGCACCCCAGCAGCAGCCGAGTGCAGTACCTCCGAGGGTCTCCCTTCAATTAACACCCAGCTGTTTTCTACAGCAGTGTGGGGATCAAGGCCACCTTGGCCTCCCTCCTCCGCTACATTCTGCACAGATACCCCACACACCTTACAGCCTGGCCTCAAGCAGTGAATCTGCACTGCCACCTCTCAAACATGGAAATACACCTCAAGAAACACAGCTATACGTGACAGTCAGTGTTGGGCACTTTACACAAAAAAGTAATGTTTTACTTATCAGTCTGTACTCATTTCAAAAATAATATTATTATTTTACTCATTACTCCTTGGGAGCAGTAATTTTTTATATACCGCTCATGTTATTTTTCTGTCACACCCTTAAAATTGCATTGGAGCAGCAGAAGAAGATAAAGCTGTCACCCAGTGTGCAGAGTCTGGTGCAGTGAGAGGCCAGAAGAGGAAGCAAGTCTCGAGTCAGGCAGTATGAATTAAGGAGCTCAAACAGATGGGACAAGCTGGATCACAGCCATGTTAGGCCTTGTAAGTGAAGAGCAGCATGCATGTTGTAAGTGCAGAAGAGGGCCTAACCTAATTGACTGGCTTAGTACAAATTTATATATCAAGTGATGGGCCAAGGATGGATGAGGAATGATGAACAGGAATGGATTCAAGTGATGGTGACAGGTTGGTGAAGATAGCAACCACCGAGGACAGCTCATTGGAGGGAATCTCTTTAGTGAACATGGAAGCTGCAGCTTTTTACAAGGGAAATCAGGGCTGGTTACAGGTATTGAGTGGATCAGAGCAATGTGAATGTCAATAGCAAATGTTACTGACTTGATGACTGCAAACCACAAACCTAGTTCTGGCGGACATGGCCGTTCTCACCAAGAGACATAATGCACATCATTTTTGGTTATTCATGCTGTGCAAAACTTTCCTTCTTTCTTTACTTCAACAAGCCATTTCCAAAACACTGAAGGTGCTATAGATATTTGGAGGATATTGCCATCATTTGAAAATATGGGCTTGAATGATCCATGAACTTAACTGTGGATGTTGGGTGCTCATTTGTTGACAGCAGTAGCTTTAACACCCTCAGATAAGCCCTTAATCTCTCTTTTCATTTAGGAATAGATTATGCATCATTGTGCTTATAAATAGACATTAAATGGGATGCTAAAGTCTGTAGAAATAGCTGTAGGTGCTGAATATTCAATCGATGCAACTTTCAGTCAACAATGCAGCTGATAAATGTAAGAATCCCAAAATTGATAGAAAAACTCCACCTCTAGCGCACCTAAAGAAAAGGCTTTGAGAGAGGGCTTGTCTAAAATTAAATTTAACAAGTCGAGGATTCCTTGTTTCTCTTTCCACTTTATCCTTGCTGATCGCAGTTTTCGTTTCTCTCACCCCGACAAGGATCAATAAGTACTGCAACCATCTCCCAAAATACACTGACAATTGTCTTGTTAGTAATTCACAGTGCAGCCTGGAGATAAATGGGTTCTACCGTTAATGTCACCTGCAAACAGAAAATCATCCTTCAGCGGGTTGTTGGGGGAGGGTTTTGATTGACAGGTGTGCCCAGCAGGGGTTTGTCGGGGGGGCTGGATCTTTAATGTTTTCTCAGAACCCAGAATGTTCTTTTTTTCAGGTGTGGAGAGGGGGGAGCAGGATATGAAACGCAAAGCAAAGGAGGAGAAGAAGTGTGCTCTGCATGTCTAAATCCCATTTCAACATTTTCTCACCATAATTCTTCAACTGAGTCATACCCTCATGTTTGACATGCGATTGTTCTCAGCTGTCTTGGATGAAATGTTTATCGGAATATCATTGCCAAGCAGCTGTAAAAGCTATAGTTTAGTTCGTAGTTAGGTTGTTTGCCCATTCCTGCTTACCTCTGTTCAGTCTGATTACCCAATCACTCACATGGATTCTGTAAATGTACCAGCAGTAGAAGTTATAGTAACTTCTCATCTCTAAAATGCAGTACATATTAGCCGTAGCACTTAAAATGAAATATCAGGCAATAATAGGAAGATAATGAATCATTGTTATTGCCCACTTTGCTATCAACTACCCCATTAAACTCTGTCCACAGGCTATAGATAACTTCAAACAGCCTTTGTCCTTCCAAAGTCCACAAGGAGACAGCGAGCCACTGTTACAGCCAGTGGTGCAGGGTCAGACAAGACAAGACAACCACACTTTCCTATTTTCTGCCTTTGCCTTTCCATGCTCCATCGGAGAGTGTGGCTCACATGGCAGAGTCCTGCGAGAGCTCCCATCCATCATCCTCTCCTCTTCTTTGACCGTGATCATCATCCTCCATGCCTCCTTTAGTCTGCTCCCCCCCCACGGGAGACTCCACTTCCTCTCTCCCACATTGCTCTTCCACCCTCTTCCATCGCTCTCTCCCTCTGTTTCTCCCTTCCTTTCATCTTCAGCTTCCTCAAGCTTCTGTCGACTCACTTTTACATCTGTGCAGCTTTCTCAGTTTTCTTATACATTCTCCTCTACTTTTTATCAGTCTTTTTTTTTTCCTTATGTAGGAAGCATCTTTCTGCGGCTTTCATCATTCCCCTCTTTGATTCCCTGTCTTCTCTTTCATTTGGATCTATCATGCCCACAACCCCCACACCCACATCCTGCTTTGGTGAAGATGGTATAGGCATACCACTCAGTGTTTGCATGCATCCATGGTGGGGTTGGAGAGGTCAGGGCAGATGGATGGAGTAACTTAGGTGGCATGACGCAGGTGCATTGAATCTGAAAGATGCAATACTTAATTCACTTTACCATCCAAAACATTGACATCTGCTCTCGAAATGAAGCTATGATTATAACTAAGATTTGGGAACAAAGACACACACACTCAAGCACACATTCAATTTTGTGTTCCAACCTATTTAAGTGAATCATCCCGATTCATCCCCTCACCCTCGACCCTCATTTCATCCCTCCATTCTCAACCCCTCATTCTCTCAATAAACTGCCTAAATATGTCATCTTTGTTAGTGAATTGTAGAAAGAAAGAGTTGTAGAACTTTGTTAACCCATCATAACTCAAAATACAAGTGTGTTTTACTCCAGTTGAAGCTACAGATATTACAAATGTAAACAAATCTTTCACAGCCTAAAACTACACTCTCTAAACTCCATGTAGCCGTCATACTCCCAGTCCTTGTATCAAAAGATCAGAGCAACAAATGTGAGTGGGAATAAAAGATGTCTTAAATCCAACAAATCACTTGGTAAACACAGCCAGTAAAAGGGCTGAACTGCAATCAAAGACTTAGCATTTAAAGTTTAAACTTTATCCATTTCGGGCTCAAGTCCAGCAAGTCTTGCGCAATATATTTTACTTTCCCATATATTACTTTTCACCCTCACCCCTCCCTGGATCCATAACCTGCTGTGCACATACATGGCTTATGAATATTTCAAGGACTTTTGTGGAGATATTCACATTCACCGTGACATTCAACACTTCAGATGATTTGATGAAATATACACAGGAGGCTGTTTTTAATGTTTTATCCCTTCGGAGGATCAGCGGTGTGAATTTGTCTGGAGGTTGCCCCGAGCAACACCGAGTCAACAAAGACACAGCCTGTCAAGCTGTTAGGTGCCTCCCCCTCTCAATCAGAAGAACTCAACAAGTGGAGAGAAGAACATCCTACCTCATCTTACAGGAATCAAACTATACGGTGAATTGCTTGGCTATTGGCCGGTCAACAATAAACCCACCTGATGTGTTGGATTGGATTAAATACAACTGGCGTGGCTGACTGCCAGTCAGTTGGAGGTGTGCAGGCACTGCTACAGAGGGAACAGCCAGAAAGTACATGCGTGCCAAGAGAGTGGAGGAGTGATTCTAGCTCATTTCTTACCAATTATCAGAGTCCATCTGTGGGTCAAATTAATAAATTTTGTTGATCTTTTTAAGCCTTCAAAATCAGTTGCAGTCTGTTTTGACATCAGGGAGAGACTGCCTGAGGGTAAAACAGAAAAGTGTGCTTTATTTTGTTCCTGTTGCCAGATGTTTTTGTGAGAAGTGAAAGCATAACCTCGACAGGCTTTTGATAGTCTGTTTCAGAGGTGCTGGTGTCAACATTTATAAAGTGGGCAACTGCTGTCGGCCCTCCAAACCTCTTCTGTTCATGCATCTTTTGTGCTTACAGTGTGTCTAAAAGTGCCCATCCTCATGGGTTTTAGAAGTGTTTGTCTCGGTGCTTATTGCATCTGGTGATAATTAGCATAAACTACCATAATTTTAGTTCTGAGTTCATAAACCAGTAGTGACCATCTGTTAAGGTTTCAAGCTCAGGTTTTTTTTCTGAGTTCTCTCTGTTCATACTCACATCCCCCACTTCCTCTGGATAATAAACTGCTGTTGTACTTAGAAGTATTATGTTGGATTCCTTCTCTTCTCTTCTTTCCAAAGAGGAAAGAGCCTTGGGTACGTGTTTTCAACAGTTGCCATAGCACTCACACCACCAGTCTCTACCATACAGTGTCAGTTTCTTTGAGCCTTTTCTGTCCCTCTCATTTTATCTGCCCAATAGTGCCTGTTGATTCACAGAAAAATGCACATCTGGCCCTGAACAAAACTCCTCTTCAAATGTTTTACTTTTTTTATTTGCAAGGTCATCTTGCAAGTTACATGTTATTTTCTGATTCTGAATTCATCAAGAACTATCTAGTTATTTTTCCCTGGTTATTTATTTTTACACAAAAAAATTAAAAATGCACTAGCATTTAAGTATCATGTGCTTACTTTCATACAAGATAATGTCTGGAGGGCTGTGAAGACAACGCATTTACTGCCTTGTTAATCAGCAAGCTATGGTCACTTGTTCATTGTATCTCATTTGACATGTGTGATGCAGTCATGTGGTTTTCATTTCCTTCTTATGTCCAGTGCTGCTGTTTTGGAATGTCTGAGTCAAATGCTGTTTTAAGTTGCCTTATTTGCTTGAAGCTGCATTACTGTAGCCAATCGGTTTCAGCATTTTGTTCTATTTTCACTGTCCAGGGTTTATATAAAATAAAAAAAATGTTTATAGAGTATCTTGGAGTGGACAAGGCTCATTAATTGAATCAAGAAAGAGAAGAGCACTGTTCTAAATGTTGACACATGCACGGGACTGAAGTTGAAACCTATGTATGTGACCATTTTAAAAAATGTTGTTACCAAAACCACAGTTTGTGGCATGTACAGATGTAGCCATCTGGATGCACACCTTGCAACAGTGAATTATTGAGTGTGTTACTGCTTAGACCCATGAGAGATGTTGTCTGGAAAATTGAAATTGTGGTGTCTTTTCATCTGTTAGTAAGTTAAGATTCACTGAGAGACATGGATTTAGTGTTTCAATGTTTATTTAGTTCTACCTCACAGCAGAATAGGCCACAGCAGTGATATATACATACAGTATATAATATACTGTATGTAATGTGTTCTAATTCTGATATCTCAATTAGCTGAGATCATGAACTCATCTATCAAGTTATTTTTCCCCAAGTTATTTATTTTTTTATTAAAAAAAAAAAGACAAGATAATGTCTGGAGGGCTGAAAAGACAACGCCACACCAGGGAGAATTCAGGACCAATGTTCCCTCCAAGTGGCTTCCGTCTGGGCAAGAAAGTTTGGTGACCAAGAGCAGCGGTTCTCAAGATGGGGTCCCTGAGGGGGTTCCAGGGGGTCCCCAGCAAATAGATGATTGTTAAACTTCACCATTATTTAATTTGCAAGAAGCATCTTGTAATGTACAAGAAGTTAACACAATTAGAGAATGCAGAAGAATGGCTATTTTGATCATAGTTTCACTATTATCTCTCTCTAGTACAGATAATCATGGAATTGTGGACAAAATCACATCTCACAATAAAAATATTCACAGATTTGGGTCAGAGAGTCAAAATCCTATCAAATGGGGGTCCGTGGCTCTAATGTGGTGTAAATTTGGATCAGCTGGCATTGGCCAGCTGATTTGGACCAAGCTGTATTCGAGATTTGCACAACAAACAGAAAAGTACTTTTATCAAAGGATGGATACAATGACCAAATGGAAAGCTTTGCCATTGTTGCTTCCAGAGTTGTACAGAACAACTTGTGTACATGTGCAACAAGCGTTGCTGCTGAGTGTTGGGTAAATGTATGGATTCAATTTCACACAGCTAAAGCTGGACAAAGTTAACATGCTAATCTTTTTCACCAGAAACCTCGCAGTATAACAGCTTCTATAGACACTTTTATTTGCGTGTTTGTTTTTTTGTTCTGGAGCTCTGTTATATTCAGGCATGTTTAGATCTGCCTAGCCCAGTGCCTGATTTGGACCAAAAAAGATGCCAATACCCTAATTCAGCAGTTGCATGACATGAGCATCGCATGTGTCTTGGACATATTTATATTTATACACATAGCTTGGTAATATATCCCACTTCAAATTTATTTTTGTATGCATTTCATTACCTATATACAAATATAGGCTAGTATAGCATATATGCTACAATAAAACCAACTGAAAATGAAACAAGACTGCAGTCAGTTTAGCAGCAAAACCACTAGTCCTAACCTACCTTGCCATTTAAAAAAAATCTACACAGAAAAATGTGCTGGGTTAGTGCTGTAATAATATCAGAGAAAGATTAGATACTTACAAGCATACAGAAGACTGATGCAAATACACAGAGGCCAATATTGTCATTACATAACTGACGGACAGAGCTGTCTGTGCTTTTTGGCAGTGGCAGTGGCAACAATATTGACCTTTTGTTGTTGACAGTCATGATAGCCTATAAGAAAACTAGCATTATGTAACATTATACATACATTTATTCCTCCTTGGCACAACATACCTTTCCCTTGTGCTTGCACATCCTCTATTTTCTTTTCTCTCTATTGGCACCTTAGTATTGACCAGTACTGATTTAACATATTGGCGTTTGATTACCATGAATTTCTTCATGATTGACACTTCAATGGCCCTGTGCTCCACTGACTGCTCTGCTCCATCAGATCAACTGAAGAGGCATCACTCTGCTCACAATATTAATGTGGTTATTTTTTCTACACAACATCATTCCATTGTCATTTTGCCCATAAAGTCCTGCATCAGAATGTAAGCAATCTGCCTTTGCGGGGCAAAACGTCAGTAGAATGGTTTTAATATTGCAGAACATGTAATTACAAGAGGCTATTTAATTTAGGGCCAGAGTGACATGTCTTCACTCGATCTGTGCAGCTTTGTTTTCGGCTGCAGTTTGACTCGCCGTGTGTGAGCGGAGCGCTGCCTTCAGTCTATAGGCTTCTGTCTGCTTAAATGAAGCCCTATCAAGTCTATGGCACACTTTTTTCATACTCTCTTCATTCAACTAATGCGTACCAGGAGGTGGTGGTACGGAAGAAGTAAGGGTACTCGTGGACAAAAATCAGAAGTACCGGCCCATTTTAGGCACTGGCCTAGCCTATTTTCACCACATCTTAAAAAAACCCATTCCAGGAACTGTATTTCTGTGTGATGTCAGTGATCTTGATTTATCCCAGCTTGTTTCGTACAATGTAACAATGAAATTGCCTTGTTTACTTGCCTCAGTCAAGCCACTACCACACGTTTACAGCTAGTCCAAAATGCATGCAAGGTTATTGATGAAGACATTTCGTAGGTCTCATATCAGTCCAGTACCTCCCTCTCTGCCTGGCTTCCTGTTCAATATAGAAATGATTTTAAGATTTGTATAATCACCTACAAGCCCTCACATGGTTTTGCTCCTCACTACATCTGCGTGTTGACCTCTCAGGGTCCAAACTGAAACCCAGAACGGACTGTGTAATGCTGTAATACCATGCACATATAATCTGCCTCCTGCTGTTAGTGCTGCTAACTCAGTTGAAAGTTGTAAACAGCATCTTGTATAGTTTATTTGTTTGCTTTGATGTTCTTTTCCATTGTGTTCATCTAACAAATTGCTAAGGCTCTTTCACATTGTGATTATCCTATTATTTCTTAAATTGTTGTTTCTCTATTTGTGAAGCACTATAATCCTTGATTTCAAAGGTGCTATATAAAGATTTACTTTTTTTTAAATGTATTTCTCTTGGCATTATGAATCAAAACAAGAGCTCAAATCAAGTCAGTTTTATTGTCCCAGATGGGCGATTTGTGGGAGTGGGGCTGTAGAAACAGAAATGCGTCCTTATTTTCAATCAAAGAAATGTGTTTGGGCTCAACAAGTGAAAATCCACACATCAACAGTGCATGAGAGACTCTAGTTTGTCCCATCCCAGCTCCTGCGGTCCACTTCTCAAGCATTTGTGGATAGCGTTCTGTGAGCCTAAATGTTTATTTGTGGAACTGTGGAACTTAAACCTGCAATAAGCGATTTCAGACCCTGTATCCAATCCTGAAACTGACGTGTGCTGTGTGGAGATTTCCATGAGACGTAATGATATAAACAAATAGCCACACAGCTGTGTTGCAGTTTTCACCTCTTTCCTAAAGCTTGTTGTCAAATTCGGCCGGAGTAATGGCGAATCAATGGAGTAAAGAATTTCAATTAAACCTGCTACCTGCCTCTTCACTTGTCATTGTGGGACACGTAACCTTCAGTGGGAGAAAAATCTGTCAAAGTGTGACGTAACGGACGATATTTCTCCATATGTATGTTTATTTTAGCCATTAGCCTTCATGCACGGTTTGTCCTTAAGGGCCTCCGTCGCCTAGTAGCTTTGCTGTGTGTTTACAAATGTGTTGCCATTTCTGTCACCCTCTAGTGGTCAGGATAAAATTGTTTAGTGTAGCTTTAAAGTGGCTGTAGGTAAGGGAGAAAAGAGCTCACATTTCCAGAAATTCAAACCAACACAAGGAATAACACACCTCTCTCTCCTCCCTCTCCTATTGATAGGACAGTGTCCCGCCTTCTGCCTCAGCCTTCTCCTTATTGGTCAGATTGGTTTCTACATATTTCACTATGAAATGAGAATAGCTGAGGAATGGGGCTACCGTTGTTTCGGAGACTCTGACATATTATCCTGCTCGTCTTTGGCTACCAAATCAAACCAAATTTATTAAAAGTTACCTACTTCAACTTTAAGTCCTAAACTTTTCTCCATAAAAAAAGATATCATGGCGGAAATGAAAACCTGTGTGTGCGATGAAATCGTCTTGAGCCAAAGAATGCAAACAAAATTTTTTGATTCTAGACCTTACAGTTGAAGAGTTTTTTGCCAAAACATAATGTTGTTTACTATATTGCCACCATCTGGGCGAGGGGGGGCATTTTTTTTGCCTGAGTAATGGGGGAGATTTGAAACCTGTCCACTAAATTTGACTGCTCTAGGACTTACGGTCTCTGCGATAGAGATCGTTTTAAGGCCGAAAAAGAAGAAGAACCCTAACAAAAGATTTCCCCTCAATAACCCTAATAACAACATAAGATATAAGACGGGCATTAGAGATTTCTCGAGCAAAAGGATGCCATCAGGTTTCCAACCATACACAGCAGCCAGGTGTTGCTACCTACTGGCAGGAGACGATATAGCAGGAATTTGGCATCTACAATGATTAAAGCGTGGCATTACGGTGTGACTGACTCACATCCCCGGGACATTAATTTCACATTATCATGAAAAAAATATCTATCCAAATAAAATATGGAGACAATATAATGATGTGAAAAAAAGAAGATCTCACCCAACCTAATCTCTACTAGATAAACACACACATACATAATCCTCTACACATATGTGTGTCTGCAGAGAGGCCAGAGTGCAGGATTGCATCACAGCTAGGGGTTAAGTAATTTACTCTAAGGCACTCCAGCAGTGATTGTGGGCATGAGAGATAGTAATTACAGCCATCCTCCAGGCTCCAGCCCAGTTGGAATGCATCCTCATTTTGGTGACCAGGATCGAACCAGGAACTTTTTGGTTAGTCTTTACCTTCAGGCTCATCTGCCTCACCTCTAATGAGGCAATCCAAGGATATTATCACTTGCCCAAACTGTTAATTCAAGCAACAACGTCTTTAATTGGGGCTTAAATAACTATCATGCATCAGTAGGCAATTAACAATAACCAATCAGGTGGTAGCAGCCGGGCTAATAACATCACCAAATCCCAAACGCAAACAAATTGAATCTGACACAAATCAGGAATAAAGAAATTAGAGAAATCCAGGGAAAGTAAAATATTTCAACAGGAGGAAAAACAAGCTGGATGTGTTGTCGGGTGAGTCACAGTCCCTGTCTGGTTTTGCAGAGACAGGGTTTCATTGGTTATCTCAGAGAGGGACTGAAACTATCTGAAAGTGACCCTGTGGCTGGGAGAGAGAAATATATTGGCTCCTCAGGAAGGAGCTGACTTCAGACAGAGAGAGTAAAAGAGCTGTCAGCTGAAGGAATGGAGGCCTGATTACTCCTATATACCCACACCTGAGCCTTGCTCACCCAGATACATACTGTGTAATGCCAATGGATGCATGAATGCCCACAGCTCACATGCACGTGCACAGTGCATGCATGAGCACACACGGAGACTCAAAGTCTCATCTCACCATGGCACATATAGATTTGTGATTGTTCAGACACACACACACACACACACA
>OMOV01099450.1:0-13665 GCA_900312565.1 Beryx splendens | reverse complement strand
TTCCCTACACGACGCTCTTCCGATCTTCAAGCCACATTCTTTTGGCACTGTAAAAGCCTTTACCTTGGGAAAACTGACTGCTCTCCATTGGTCTGTCACCTGTCTGACATGACACGTGTGAAATCTGAAACAAAAAGCACACAGGGTTTGTAATCAATGTTTTAATTATTGATTTCTTGCTTAATACCATCTTTTTTTGTAATTTCAGCTGGATCGATGGCAGCCCTGTAACTTACACTGCATGGGAAAATAATGAGCCCAACTTTGCAAACAATGATGAAAACTGTGTGACCATGTACAAAGGCATGGGTGAGTCTAACAACCACTGGAGTGCCATACTTTGTTGCATTTATAAATATTATCCAAGTCATTTTTTTTTTTTTTTACTATTTTCCATTTTCTGTATATTCTGCACATATAGGGTTCTGGAATGATATTAATTGTGGCATAGAGCTTCCCTCCATTTGCAAAAGAAGCCCTTCTTTCATCAATACAACAATGGCCCCCACCACTCTTCCCAAGGGAGGATGTGCCCCAGAATGGATAGCTTTCCAAGGAAAGGTAACGGAAAATCCATGTATAACTCAGCATAGAGTTCAACAAGGCAGACTTTGCTCAAGGCAAAGTTCCAGGATACTTAGATACTTAAATCTGTTATTATAACGTGTGTTCCCACATTCTGACATAGCTTGATGATCCAATATAACACTAGAATGGACACTGGTTATCTTCTGTGCCTTTGCATATTTTGTTTCAACGCACATTGCTAACCCGTCGTGTTCACACAGTGCTACAAAATCGTTACGGGGAATGACAAGAAGGGCTGGCAGGAGGCCAGGACCCACTGCATCAACCAGGGAGGAAATCTGGTCTCTATCCTCAGTGAGAGAGAGCAAGGTGAGTGATAACAACAATGCTGCAAAATGCTGCTCAAATTCACACACCGCTTTCCTCTGTGAAAAGAAATGTCAGTGTCTGTGCTTAAAGAATGTTTTTCATTGTGTAGTAGCAATGCTGTTTCATTTCAACAAAGCAGCATTTCAGGTAGTTATAGTATTATTGGTTTTTCCTCTGCTAGCGTTCCTAACAACGCAGATGCTGAGCTATCCTGAAGATTTGTGGATCGGCATGAATGACGTCAACTGGGAGATGCGCTTTGTGTGGACGGAAGGCAAAGGCGTTTCATACACCAACTGGGCCAAAGGGCATCCAACATCAGTGCCTGATGGACGCTATTCATTTATGGATGAGGTTATTTCACCTGGCTTTTTCAACAGCTCTAAACCCGCTTTCTCCAAAGCTTTTTCAGTCCTTCTCTCTCTTCTATACCAATCCTCTAATCTAACAGCCTGATGGCCATCTGCCTGCTGATTAACTCTTGTATACTACCTTAACCTTTGGAAAGTTGCTATTCGGCCCTATGCCTGCTCTGACCTTTGTTAAAAATGTCATTGTATTATGAATAGGAAGGCAGCCCACTTTCCAGCTTCTCTTAACCTCCTAATCCATCACTATCACTATTGATCACTAATGCCCACCACTACTTACACGACCATAGGACCTTGTTTATCCCAACCTCAGACATATAAAATGACTGCAGACTGGACATAAACAATACATCATATTAACTGCACAGTTCATGCTGATACACAAAGTTAAAGGCATACAAGGTGCAATGTCATACTTTGAAAAACCTCTGGTATTCTACCTCAATCTTCAACTTTTTATAAGGATTTTGGATGAACAAGGCTCTACTTTTACGTTGAAGAGTGAAGCCAATCTGTGTATGAATCATCATCATAAAAATATTGACATAGAATATAATACCACTGTAATTAAAAGCTCTCAAAATGGGACAATAACATGATAAAGGGGAGTTAACAAACCGCTTGTGTCCGACAGGTGTTTGACTGTGTGATCATGGTGGGCAGCTCCCCGAAACAAATAGGATCCTGGAAAGTGGAAAACTGTGGCGCAAATCGCGGCTTCATCTGTAAAAGGAACATAGGTGAGGAAAATGTTGTCGGCAAGAACATATCACATATCATGAATTATACTGATATAATTTCATCCACCAGTTCTTTTCAGTACACAGTCAATTGTTGTACTGGCATTGCAAAAGTAGAATCAGGACATTCGTAGTCACATGATAAGATTACCAAATAGTTTATTCTCGGTAGTACTAGCCTGGTTCAGTATGAGCGTGCAATATCAATACAGAGAGGAGAGAGATGCTTTCAAAATTATGTTTCTCAGACAGTATCTACTCTACAGCTGTCATTTTTCAGCAGGATGGTTTCGAATAACAACTGCCCTGTTTTCCAAGACTCTCAGATTGTGGTCCCACTCACAACTGTGTCACCAAAGGCTTTCTACAAGCTCGGCAACGACTCGTACAAACTGGTGGCCCAGAAGATGCGATGGGACGAGGCGAGGAGGCAGTGCCAGGCAGACGATGCAGATCTGGCCAGTATCCTGAACCCAATATCCCAGGCCTACATCACACTGCAGATCCACAAGTACAACGAGCCTGTGTGGATCGGCCTCAACAACAATGTGGTAAAGGGTCTAACTGATGCTTTGTGCGTCTCTGTTTAATAACGCAGCAGTTCAAATGAGAATTTCCTACTGGTGGTTGACAGAGGATTTGAAGGGATGATCGTCTCCCTCTGTGTAAACTTTCATTAATATGTAGATGCAATTCATGGGTTGTTTTCACAGACTGGTGGGCGGTTCAAATGGGTTGATAACTGGCCTCTGTCCTATACCAAATGGGGGGCAGACGAGCCTAAATCCAACCACGCCTGTGTGTATATGGACGTAGACAAAAAGTGGAAGACTGCGCCGTGTACCAACACCTATTACAGTCTCTGCAAGACCTCAACAGGTCAGACAGTCCCTCCTCTCCCATCTCACCATAATTACTACACCACCGAGCATTGAGCGTGGTCAACAAACAGCTTAACGATTAAGTCGCAATCCCCTCTCGCTTTTACAGAAGTAGCCGCCACGGAGCCCCCGCAGCTTCCCGGGAACTGCCCTGAGCCAAAGAAGCGAAAGACATGGATACCTTTCAGAGGCCATTGCTACTCCTTCCTCAGCTCAATGGTGGACAGCTGGGCCCATGCCTCGGTAGAATGTCTGAGAATGGGTAAGCGATGAAGTATTTCCATAAATCAAGCCTTGGTTTCATGTAAAATCAGATTAAGAGTAAATGACTGGATTATATGCTGCTGTGCCCCTCAGGTGCGTCTCTGGTGAGCATCCAGGACCCTCTGGAGAGCCAGTTCATACAGCAGAACCTTGAGCTCCTACAGGACGGCTCCAAGTCCTTCTGGATCGGCCTGTACAAGAGCCACGAAAGTGAGCCTAAGTTACAAAAATTGGATTTAGTCGCAGTGTCTCGCAATTCATCTCTCCAAAACAAGTCTCTGTTTGTAGCGTCTCGGTTTACCGATATTGTTCATGCACTTCTTCCTGACCGATTCTCCTCATTTCAGATGAGTGGATGTGGATCGACAACAACGTGATGGACTACACCAACTGGAAACAAGGGATGCCCAAGTCAGATTCCTGTGTGGAAATCCATTCTGACAGCGGACAGTGGAGTACACACAACTGCAACAGATATAAGTCTTACATCTGCAAAACACCCAAAGGTAAGATTATTTACCTGTTATGTTGCTTTAGATAGACCTGTCTGATAAATCAGCTACATACATTAATCAGTTATTCTTTTTTTGCAGTTGTTATACCTACAGAAAAGCCTCCAGTTGTTGGTAAGCTATTGAAATTTTATTTGACATATTTGAATGCAACGTTATGAATTTGACAGTTCTGCTTATGAAACCTCTTACACAGTATAAATTGGGTTACCCCACTCTAAATGTCTTACTCTCTCCCCTAGCCCCCATCAGGGATGAGCCTCAACACGGGTCGGCCGGCATCACTGTGGCTGTAGTGCTGGTAATAATCGCTGGCGTGGGACTTGCTGCCTTCCTCCTCCATAAGCGGATACCCACCCCTGTCCTGGGAGAATGCACCTTTGACAACAACTTGTACTTCAGCAATCCGAACCGCGCCGCAGTGGACACTAAGGGTCTGGTGGCCAACATAGAGCAGAATGAACAGGCCTAGACAGACAGAGAGACCCGTGGTAAGCAGCCTCTCTCTGCAGATTCCTCGAACTAACTAAGCACAATTTGCCCTCCTAGCCAATTTGACTTGGTGCTCTAAGAAAAAAAAATACCCCACTGAGAATATGATGTGGGATTTTTGTCTCGTAAATTTGGTTCGGATGGCTTCGCTAGGCATTACATCTCATCAAAATGCCTATAGTGTTTTCTCACTTAATATAGCACTACTCCAAAGATAATGACTGCATGCAAACGCTGCACTAAATGAATTGTGGACAAGATAATATGAAGTGAATAATCTATGACAAATGAAACATGTGATTACGTGATTTGTGAGATGTGTACAGATATCTTTTTTTTTTTTACTTTAACCAAGCAAGTTGACCAAAAGCACATTCTTAAATACAATGATTTAGGAGAATATTGCAGATGAAACAACAGTTAAAATGTAGTAAAGGTGAAGATGTTTTTTTGAAATGCAGTCTAGCAGATCTGTCTCAGTTGGGATGCTTCCCTTATTCTTCATTGGCTGTTCATCACCCCTTTTATTGGCTTTCGACATTGTAAATAGATGCTTAATAAAAGAGAAATAAATAAAACAAAACTGAATGGTCTCTTTGTTACTCCTTTCCACATAGATTGTAGATTAGATAATCATGGATTTGGTGCAAAATGAGTTGCAGCATAAATTGAAACACTTAATTCAAGAGGTAGACAGGCTAATAGGTTAGAGAGCCATACATTACAGATCTGTTTGCACGCACCGTCATGCGAGACAGACTATTAAAGAGGCCGGTAGATTTATAAATGGGGGCAGAAAGAGATGGAGAGAGGTTACCATGACCACCGGCACAAAGGAAACAGAGTTCCTCCAGTCTAGTAAAACCTGTGAAGTCCTGCAGCACAGTGACACATAGAGAGTCCTTGTTACTGTAACAACCTTCAAGGACAAAGCACTTTTTATTTTCAAAGTTACTACCCTACTCACATATTATACTCACTGAAACCCGCTCGATTTCCACTGAGACACTCATTACCACCAAACAGAGAACAAGAGAGAATGATTTACACCTAAAGGCTAAAAAACAGGCTCCACAATCTACAGAAATACATGACATTTTCAGATATGATGCTCCCAAAACATGTGATGCTTTGCTTCTGATGCTGCGTCCAAGGGAGGGGCGGGGTCATATACATCAAATTCAAAACAAAGCTCTGTCAGGCGTTCATCTATCACCTCCACCGGCTCCTGCATGGACACTCCTATCAGCCCGCACGCTCCCAGTAGCCTCATTGTTGAAAATGAGGCAGCGCTCTCCATGGCAACCACAGCCCTATAAGGCTGTCGCAGCTAATCCTCAGGAGCTTACACAATTCTTACTTCTCATAAGAGGGTTTTACCAATAGCACCAATGCCCAGGAATTCTCCCCAAACGAGCACCGAATCTCCCGTCTTTCCGCCCCGAGGAGGAAAACAAACCTAGTTACAGCGGCTGAGAGGTGGAGAGGGAAGAACGGTAGGTAGGCCCGCTTCATCTGGCATGCTTTTTCTTTCATCCGTGCTGTCAGGGGCATTACAGTAACTGCTCGGATTTTTCAACAAGTGCACAGTTTTGTCTTCTGGTTGCTGTGCCGCTTTGACATGCAGTGTGTGGGTGGGAGGATGTTGGAAAGTGTTGCGAGAGAAGCAGATGCAGCGTTGGCATGTGTGTTTGATCCTTGATGACTCAGAGATCATACAGAATAAGCAAACCTCCCAGTTGAATGCCATCAGTGTTTTATGGGGCTTCTGGGGTTCATAGTCAACATACTGCTGTTACATCAGCTCAGGTCTTGCTCAGGGATGCTGTTGACGGTGTAGGAAACTGACTCACAGTTTGATGCTGTTGATGGTGTAGGAAACTGACTCACAGTTTGACACTTGTGAAAATTTACAGTTTTAAAAACAAAACGCTCTTCAATTTCAATGCAAAATGAGGAGATGTTTATGCAAAGCACTCCCTCAGTCAGCACTCCTAGCAGCCTTTTGTTTTAGATGTGGATCCAGGAGTTTAAAAAGTCTTTGCCCCATAGCTTGCAATGCCTTTCCCAAAACATGCATTATCTCATTTTGTGCCTGCATCCTATTTCAGTCTTTGCATACTGTAAGTTTTCTCAATACGAAGCAATTATTCTCCCTGCAATCTGCCGCTCCCCCTTCATGCCCCCTTCTCCCTGCCCCTGCACTCTCTCACTTGCTTGCACTAATCCTTTTGTTGTGGACTGAGGGGCCCAGGCTTTGGCTGACCGTTCGGCGCTATAAGGGCTAGTTCAGCTGAAGGGTGCCCACCAAGCCCTCCTGCTGTCCTCCACTAGATTAGGCGGGCCCATTATTAACGCCTCCCTCAGCAAGAACACATCCGCTCCTCTTCTTTAGCAACTTTCTTTGCTCTCTCCTCGTCCTCCTTGATTCACTCTGCATTTTCTCTCTCTCCCTTTGCCGTGTTTTCTCTCCTTCATCTCTTTACTGCCTGTCAAGCCCTTAGCCAGTCCCGGGAGTGTGAGGGAGTTGGAGGGCCTAGGTAGGAACATGCGGTTTAGGAGCAACGCTTCTTCTCTGCTGCTGCTGCTGCTGCTGCATCTCTGTCTGCTGGGGAGGGTCCTGGAGGTGAGAGGGCAGGAGAGGGGGTTCCTGCAGCAGGCTCTCAGGGCCTTGGGCCTGCCGGCGGGGACAGACACCCAGCCTCAGCTCCACAAGAACCATACTGGCGTCCTCCTGACCGCGCTCCTCCACGCCGTGCGCTGTGCAGAGCGGATTGGCACCTCTCAGGACGTCTGTGACAGGGTAAGGCCTACATCTCTCTACGTGTTACAGGTCTATCTGTCAGTGGATTTATATACACAGTAAGTCTCTAATGAGACAAATACATAACAAGTGCACATGCAAATATGCATTCAGTGACATGAAAGTGAGGGTAGAATATGCTGTAATAATAGTAAGATTCTGAGATGCTATTTTTACTAAGATTCCCTGGTTGCTACCACAAGATCGACTTTTACATTCAGTATGTCTGGTGCGTATTATGTATTCGCTCCATTCCTGCCTGGCTATTCCAGCAATCTTGCTTGTTATGGCTGGAATGTGAGTGTGTGTGGAGGCTTAAGGCCTTGACCTCTATGGGGCATTCATGCTGAGTGGCTTTAGACATCCCTCAATTTGACATAATAAACTCCATACAGTCGAATAAAGTTAGAGGCACTTGACTTTCACATGTTTGTGCAGGTGGGCCGGGAGTGGGATTATTCCTGTGTGTCAAACTCCATGCCCTGAAAGGAACCCTCATCTGATGCGAGATTTAGAAATTAAGAGAACAACTTCGACATTTAGTCCTTCTTCGCTGAATAGTGCACTGCTTCACCCACTCTCTCAGCCTTCTGTGTTTTTGTGTGTGGGTCTAATTGGGCTTGTATTCAACTCACCACAATGCAGCAATGCAGCACAAAGCCAGTCCTTTTCCAAGAGGCTCAGTGTGGTACAGTACAGTATGAGCATGGGGAAAATAGGCCTTTTATCAAGCTAGGAGGAGAGAGAGGCAAAATTTGTAAATATTCACTTGAACATTTGACCTCTAGCCCACTCCATGTGTTGCTATGTAAATGTAAGGTCACTCTCTGAGTCACTCCATACTCACATGCTGATCACTAGTCACCATAATCCTGATTATGAGTTTAAAGCTATAGCGCAGAACTTTTAAATATAAATTAAGGTGCGTTACATTCAAGCCCTTGCCAAACGAGTTCACACAATGATGATTAAGCCTGTCACCGCCAGATAAATCTCTCTGTATTTCACAGTATACAGAGTTTTTAAATCTCATGTTCGGCGGTGACATTCCCGCGCTGGCCGGATGAATGCATACTGCTCATGCTCTATGAGCAGGGCATGCGCACCAGAGACTTCCCCCGGCCGAGCCGGCTAACTTCCGGTTAGCCCTCTGCTAACTGGAATGGAGATAAAATAATTCAATTGTGTGGCTCTTCTAGACTTTCCAAAGGTTATCGGACCGAATGGATCAAATTCTGATAGTGAAACGAGTCATTTCGCAGGGGTTGTGTGACACTCAAAATAATTTATCCACTGTTTTACAGCCGCAACAGCAGCGACGGAGTAGGCTACAGCGGAGCCTATGACATAAATACGCGTCGACAGTGTTTCTGTCATTACTCACAATTCCAGAAGGCGGAGACAAAAGTTCCGCACTCCAGCTTTAATATTATCAAAAGTTTCCACTATTTAAAGACACAATGAAATGTCACAGTGAAACCTTGTTAGCTAGTTTTCCATGCCATAATAAACACCTATTTAAAAATAAATGCCTACAAATGTATTATTATTTTTTACATCAAAATCCTTATTAATTACTTTACTTTAGTGGTGACCTCATTGTGTATCAGTATTCCAACCAATAAAACCATCACAGCTTTTTGAACAGTCCCACCCCTCCGATCAAATAAAACTGCCTTTCTCTCCCTAACTGATATCCCATTGGTTTACACCTTTGAATGATCCCTCCCTGCGTTATGTACCGCCCTAATATCCTGTTTCAGCAGGAAATACGTGGAATTAAGGAAGCCAAAATGCTGTTTCATTGGGACTTTAAATATCTGCCTAAATTTGCTGTGTTCTTGTTCTCGTCACAGTGCCTGACACCAGACATAGCCCTCTCTGTGCTAGAGGATGATGGGAAGGCGTACCTCACTGAGGAGGACTACCAGCGGGTCTCTACTGTTCTGCTGTACTACATCATCAACATGCAAGACCTGTGCGTCTCAAACGCCGCCTCCCCCTCCTCCTCCTCCCCTTCCTCCTCCTCTTCATCTCTGAACTACCAGTTCTACCTTTTAGCCCTCACCAACCTGCACCCAACTGAGGACAACCAATTCCTGTCTTCCAATGAAACAGAGAGTATTCTGCAGCTCATCAACCAGTACTACAACCCTCCCAACCAAGACACCTCTACCTCATCTCACTTACAAGTAAGGTATTTTCTATCTATCTAGAGATCTATCCCCTATTAAACAGCACTGATCCAAATTCCCCCTCTCATCAAAACTACAAATGAATAAAGCCTCTCAGTCTATACAGGTGGAGACTAGTACATACCTGATCATTTCACCTATGACCCCACAGTGTATTGATGCCACTCATCTCCTGGAGGATGTTAGCGTAAAAGAAAGCGCGGGTGCTGGCGCGTCTTCTGTGTCCAAACTGGCAGCGGCCATCATCAGCCACATCCTGCAAGGCCACTGCTTCAGGAGGAGGAACCTCCCCTCCCCCGCCTTCTTCACCGACTACATCTTCCAGTCCCTGAATCGCACCAGTAACCTCCAGATTATGGGTAAAATCATTTTCCACCCTGCAAAGAATAAAATACAAATTGTTTTTACATGAAAATGGTCAAATGTATTACTGAATACCAGCAAAATATATCAGGTATTGGCAGCTTCAATCCAAAAATATCAGTATATGTACGGGCCTTGAAACCCTATTCATGAGTAATAGGACTATCATTGTTGTGTTGTTGTTTTTTTGCTCTTTCAAGATTGTGTTTTTATCATTTTACTTTTGTTTTTTATCATGGCATGGATAAACAAAGTCAAAGTCAGTATAACTTGGGTGAATCTGACCTGGTGCTTGTGTTTCCGATGTGGTGATGCCATGATCTGTCTGCTTAGATTTACAGGAGTTGCTTCATCAGCTGGGAGTCGGAAGGGAAGGAGCTGCTCACTCTCACAGCAGGGTGAGGCGGAGCTTCACTGAGCGCTGTCAGAAAGGGGCGGGGCACCAGCTGGACGGCTGCATCCAGCAGACTGGGGGAGAAAGCAGAGACTGGGCACAGGTGAGGCTGACACAAAGATCTGATTTGGTTTGGAAGACAACGTGCTGCACTGATAATCACATCATACCTGCATGAATATGAAATTACAGGAGGGTAAGAGTTGATTTGGAAGGCCTCCTACTTATCCAAGTCTTTTATTTTTTCAGGTATGTTTTTCAGCCAATCAGTTGGTGGATATTTTTGCTCTGGATCCTCATTTGCCAATTTCCAAGGAGCACTTCAGACAAATTTGTCCCGCCATCATTCAGCAGTTGCTAGGCAATGCCTGTGAGTCCACAGAGCAAAAGACAAGAGGATCTCCACCCACTGCTCTTGAGAGTAAGACATTTTACCTCATCAGCGTTCCTCTCCACAGCCCGTTGTAACAAATGACTACAGTGTAGATGCAACCAAATCAACCAGTTTTTGATTTTGTTTATTGGTTTGGAGCAGACTTTTCTGCAAAATGTTTAATTTTGGGTTAGCAGTTCCAGAACGATAATTAATTTGACCATAATTCAAGGAAAGACGATTACATATTTGTGCAGTTTTGTTTCTGCACAAATATCTGACAGTCTTTCCAGTCTTTCTTGCCAGTTGCTGGCTTTATTCTATGAAAAGAGGTCATGCAGTTGTTCAGTTATACAAGTGATCCGCACAGCTACAAGTAACGAAAAAAAAAAACCTTGTGTCCCTACATCCACAGCAGTAACAGTGCAGTCCATGTGAGATTGAGTTTTCAGTGTCAAAAGGAAAGGAATAACTGTTTTCTCCTCTTTTTCCTTTTTCTTTTTTTGTGTTTTGTTGTCTTACAATTAGTCACATTTTATACACTTATTTGTTGGACAAGAAAAAGAGTGTTAAATCTCAAATCTGTCTCCTCTGCAGAGTATGGCTACAGCACGGCTGCTGTCCTGCTCCTCACAGTGGGCTCGATGCTGGGTATCTGCCTGATCTTCTTCAACTCCTGTCAGGAAACCTACACCCTGATCCTGCAGCTCTTTGTGGGCCTGGCGGTGGGCACCCTGTCCGGAGACGCCCTGCTGCACCTCATACCACAGGTATAGGACACAGAGCCACTGCACCGTCCGCTGCTACAGTGAAAGTCCAATGCCAAACAGAGAGAGGGCGTGTGTTGACTGTGGAGTAAATGTCTCATTCTTTTACTCCTTGTCTCCTTTGGAGATCCTTGGCCTCCACGACGACAGCCACAGTCTTCATGATGAGCACTTTACAGAGGGAAAGGAGTATCTATGGAAGATCTTGGGCATGATCGCTGGAATCTACAGCTTTTTCCTCATTGAAAGAATCTTCTCCTTTGTGGTTCCGTCTCACGGCCATGTAAGACTTCACTTCTGGTTTTTGCCTTGTAGCCTTTATCAAGTTAATGACGCCACAAACTATACTGACAGCAAAATGCTCATACCCTAGATTATCAAGTCAGGGCATAGGCTTATTTGTACAAAGTTAAGGGCTGATTTGCTGTATCTAGCCAGAGGTTGAACTCTTGTTTTCCATAGAAAGCCATTGTTTGTCATGAATGTGCGTATCTGCGGCTGGCTTCCTTGTGGCCCTGGCTGAACTTCTGCAGAGCTGAGTGTTGTGCCAGGTGGCCCCTGGAGCAGCGGAGGTCTGATGAGTCTCTTTCTCGTCTGTCTGCAGGGTCATTCCAGTGATCTTCCCCTCGAGCTCAACTGCAACGGTCAGTCGCAGAGGGGCAAGTCCATCTCCACCATGCAGCTGGTGAGTGTCCGCACTGCCCACACCGGACCAACATGATCTTTAATCGTGTTCCTGGCAGGAGTTCCTGATGAACACTGCACTCTTTAAAACGATGTCGCAATTTCAGCATATTTGTGTGTCTAGCTTGGAGCAATACACATCTGTTTTACTTTTCAACACAACACACAAAGAGTTTGATTCCAAATACTATGTATCTGTATTCACATTATTTCAAAAACCCAATGACTCCCATCCTTAAATATCTGTAAAAACATAACTATTTTACATGTTGTACTTTTTATAAGACTTATAATTGTAGAAGTAACCCATAATGTGCTTTATTTCCATGCCAGCATTCATTTCAGTAGGTAGAGTAGGTTTCATAACCCTCTCTCCATAAGTTAATAACAACATTTGTCCTGCCAATATGCGGTATTATAAAAAAAATAACATATAGGTTGTGTTGAAAAGTTAAACAAATTGGTGTTTTCCCAAAATAGACACATGAATGAGGGTATGACAGCATTCATGTATGGCATAAACTAAACTTAAAAAGGAGCTGTGGACCCATGCAGGGTATAATAGAGATGCACCCACTTGAACAAGATCTGTTTGTACAGAGGAACCTTTTGATGGTTTAAAGGTTTTTGTTGGAAAGAGAAAGCTGTTCTATACTGCAGAGTCCTCAGATCAAAGATATTAAGAATCTCTCAACCCGGTCAAATAGTAAGTGCTGTTACACCATTTCTCTGCATCCTCCACATTACAAAATCAGTGTTAAATTGTTTTACAGTAGATTTTCATTATCACCTAAAAGACAGAATTAGACTATGAGGGTTGTAGGTGGGAACATGAAAAGCCAATGTGCTATGATGATGATGTGTGATGTGCATACTCACAGTCCTGTATTATTCAGTATTATACAGTAGTAACCTAATTCGATTTGGACACAGTTTCGGACAAATTTGGGGACTTTACAGTAACCAATGTAATTTATGGACACAGTAAGCAGAGAAGGATTATGCAGTAAAAGGTAAAAAAAAAAAAAAGGTCAGAACGGCCAAAATGGGGTAAAGCACTTTGATCATCTGATATTAATAAAAGAAATTACAAAGAAAATATATTTATTTTTGCAGTAGAAATAGAAAGATGATGTTTATCTGTGCAGTGATGCCAGGTATTGAATCCATTTCGAATCCCGGTATTGAATCCATGTTCACACTTCAAAATTTTTTTGAAAGTCATTACATACATAATGTATAATTTCTAATTTCTACAGAAACCAATTTTTCCCACAGCGCTATTATATAACCGGAAATGAAGAGTGGTGTGGGAGGCAGTAAAAGGACATGTAGGCAGCGGGAGAACGAGAAGCAGTGTTGAATATTTCACAAAGCACTTTATCCATGTGTTGAATCACATACGTAACGTCCACTTCGTACTAATTTTGGGGATAAATACAGGTCCAAAAGTTTGATTAATGTACAGCTGCAGTACCCTAATGTGGAAAGCCTGTTTTCCTAATAAACTATCTGGTTTTCCAATTCACAGAATCTGATGTACGGTACTGTACTGTCATTTGTGCCATTTAGGATGAGAAAAGAAAGGGGAGAAAGAAAACATCCCCAGTAGAGTCAACAGTAAATCCTCTAGCTTCCCAAAACAAAAAAACAGTGCTTATGGGCATGTTTCTGTTGGGTGCCCACATTGCAAACACACCAGTGCAGCCTGCTTTCATTAAACTAGCTCCAAGTACGACTCCACGTTTCTCAGATTTGGGTCACAGGTTGAGAAGATTTAAGAATCCCTGGTGTAAATAATTGCCTGTTACCTACAGGGAACTGTGGAGGATTTGGACTGTACAGAAATATCTGCTGAAGAGCCGGGCACGAGGAGCCCTTCACATCAGAGTAAGTTCCTTCACTGTGAAAGACACACACACACACACA
>OMOV01099448.1:0-18146 GCA_900312565.1 Beryx splendens | reverse complement strand
TGTTACCTCCGGCTTGGTCGAGCGTTCCTACAGACACAATTGGCCGTGTCTGTGGGGGGGAAGCCGGATAGGGGTTTATGTCCTGGTCGCTGCACTAGCGCCTCCTCTGGTCGGTCGGGGCGCCTGTTCGGAGGGGAGGGGAACGAGAGGGAATAACGTGTTCCTCCGCACGCGCTACGTCCTTCCGGTGAAGCTCCTCGCTGTCGGGTGAAAAGAAGCGGCTGTTGGCTCCACGTGTATCGGAGGAGGCACGTGTCAGTCTTAACCCTCCTCAGATCGGTAGAGGGGGTGGAGCAGCGACCGGGACCGCATAGCTAAGGGGTATAATTGGATAACCAAATTGGGAGAAAAAGGGAATAAAATCCCCCCAAAAAAATATATCAATCAGCTGATGGGACAAGGTACTCATAACCTTAATGTTGATGACATTAATAATGACTTTACTGTATGCTCAAGAGCATCACAATTTATCGTGTGTAATCATATATCATGATTTTACCTTCCACTATTTATAAGCATAGGATATAAGCTTGAAACATTTAATTTCATTTATCATGTCTGCTCTAGTTGGAATTGTCAAGATGTTGATATGCTATATGATTATATCATATGTTTAAGATGCGGAAAGTGCAGTAAAAAATGTGTTCCTCAGATCATCAAGGCTAATAATCATGTTTAATAACTACTATCACAATATCCAGCAAAACAACCAGGTTTATCACTGTAGATTCATTTCAGTCATCCATTATTTTAGCCGTAATTGTGCAGTCCTTCTCTGAAGTCTTCCAGGTATGCTTTATCTTTTTATCTGTGTTTTTGAAGGGAATTGAGTGATGTGGATAGAGACGGAGCTCTCACGTTCTCTGAGTTCTGCACGGCCTTTCACTTGATTGTGGCTCGCAAGAACGGTTACCCTCTCCCAGAAAGCCTCCCTCCAACCCTGCAGCCGGGCTTTTTAGAGCAGGAAGACGACACACCTGATACTCCTGAAGTAAGAGAATCACAGCCGGGAATCTTTCATCTGAAACATTTACTCATAAAGCCATTCTTTTGTTTTTGTGGTTACTCTTCTGACTACAACTCATTAAAATGTATTGTTTTCCAGAGTGCACAGCCTCTTATTGTCTTTGAGGATGCTGAACCCAGGTCCAGCCAGCTGGTAAATCAAATCCCCAGATTCTCTAATGCTTTTTATTGAAAAGGTAACGCCAATGTGGAGTTCCTCTTCAGTGACTGTAGGGGGCACTAACAAGCTGAGCATGGCACTGCTCTGTCTCTGCACAGACACATCGCCAGCAACATGTTGAACTTACAGTATAAGCTTGTACTGTATGAGATAAACTGTCCATGCACTTATTTCCATCTCTGCAGGCAGTGATGTAATGGTAATAAAACAGCGGGTAACTCCTCATGGTGATTATCTCAAGTTACGGCAGGCTTATACTCTGCTACATCCCTGCCTGCAGGTAAGTGTGGATCTGAACATGCTCTCTGTGTTTTTTAGGATATTGTAGAGAGGCTCCAACCAAGCTTGGCCACAACAAAGCAAGATTTGAAAGAAGAATCCTGTAAACAAGGTGAGACATTTCAGAAAATTTAGTTTGAAGAAGTTTGTACATAGATGATCAATTAAGTCTGTGTGTAATGGAGTGGATCGATCCTACAGCAGTCATCTTTATTACAGTGTCTACAGACTTGAGTGCAAAGAGGGTGGCAACATCTCGAGAGAAACATACTCTACAAGTTGGTGCTTTTCCTGAGAGGCCAGGTGATACTAAAACTCCTCTCACATATGGGGAAATAAAAATGAAGACTGTACTTTCTGTGCATGTACACTTTATGGCTCGCTGGTTTTAGAAGCCAGCATTTACCACAAATGAAACTGTCTTGCTTAAAGTGAAAATTCCACAAAATTCCACACATTGATCTTAGTTTGTTCAGTATTTTTGAACAACTCTCTGCAAAGCTCATATCTGTGATGTCAATCAAGAGACAAAACTGATGTTCCACTGACAGTGAATTGGAGATTGACTCTGTGGACTAACAGAATGCTTGTTTGAGCTATTGCATCCAAATTTACTTTATTTCATCGTAGAGTTAACAGAAAGCAATTTTGCCTTCTCTACTACAGAATCACCCTGAGTACTTTCACTCATACAAAATGGACTCCAGTTCACTGTCAGTGCAGCAGGGTTTGTCCAGGATTTGTCTCATTATGATATCTAAAAGAGTCTTTTAAGTCTTGTTTTTAGCATTGGGTGAGACGGAAAAGTCCAAAATCATAGGAATGTGTGAAAATGTTTAGGCTTCATAGTCATTGTTTGAGTTCCTTCTCATCTATTCTCCATGAGCACTACAGCAGCTGTCGGCTCTTCTGTCTCAAATGAAAAAGTACCTTAGCAGCTCAAAAATGCACAAAACTCATATTTGGTGAAAATGCATGGTTAAATCAGATGTGCTCCTTTTAAGACTGTAGTATGGCAAAATGGAGTGACTTTTCAGAAACCAAAAGATATCCTGGAAGCACATGGCAGTGTTCAATCACTGCAAAATTAACATCAAATATTTCAATAAGGTGTAAAAAATTAAAATATGCTGAATGACAAGAATGACAGTCAAAATGCCTGGTATTAAAATCGTTACCTCACAGACTGTATGTGAGATTACATTTAGTCTTTTTCCATAAGGAAGTAGCTGCTTCTCATTTAGGTAAGACCAAAGGTCAGATCTGTGTTTGTTCATTTAAATTCTTCTTCTTCCCAGAGCCGCCTCATGACCTGGACCCACAGCTGAAGACTAAAACTAGGCCGAGGTGAAAATCACCCTACTGTGATAGAATAATGAATTAACTATTATAAGGTAGCTTACTGATAAACTGTCTATTAACCTGATATATGTACTCTCTTTTTCCTCTATTGTAACCTCACCTCCAGGTCCTACTCCAGCACCTCTATTGATGATGCGATGAAGAAGACAGAAGAGCCACCCACGCCTCCGCCTCGACCCCAGAAAACCCACTCCAGAGCCTCGTCTCTGGACCTGAACAAGCTCTTCCAGCAGGGTGCTCCGGGTGCGATTCACATCCACAGCTTCCCTAAACTCTTCTCACACTACTAGCTTTCTAACATGGCTGCTGATGACAATAGTTCATCCTATTGTCACTGCAGGGAACATTAAATGCCTGGAGCTACGGTGCATTTTGCAACCAAGTTATTATGTTTTGTTTATGACAGTTCTCCTTTCTTGGTATAACAAAAGGGGAACTGGAGACAGGTGCTTTCTGCTGCTTACTTTGACAGGCAAGCGGTTCACATGAGGATGAAATACACAAAGCTTAGCAATTCTGTGTTTGTGATTATGGAAATACGGCTGGGATATTTGTTTTGGGAGTGAAATGTGAGTCCTGAATGCACAATAGAGGTGTACGACTACCCACAATAGTTTAAAGCTTAGTGCAATTTTGTCTGTATTGTAGGGATAAAAAGCGGATGGTTGCCCCCTCCTCCAGCTCTCCCTCCCAGACCATCAACCACACAGGTAGGCCTTGTTTTATTACAAACTTCAACAGTAACATATCATCTCTTCGCCCACAACCGATGTTAAGAGTCTCTGGTATCTAAGTGAACAAACTTTCTATCCTACTCAATGGATGACAAGTCTAAAACTGTTTCATAAACTCATAATGGTAGAAGGTTTAGATATGTGCAGCTACATCAGCACTGCTTTATATTCCCTCTTGTCAGGTTTTTCACTTTATCACTGCTCCAGAGAAAACTCCCCAGAAAACAGTACAACAGCCAAACTTTGCTGACTTCAGTCGTTTTAGAGAAGAGGTGAGCATTAATATCTGACCTAGAGTCTGCTACTTTTCATCTCAAACATGTTTTCTTTTTATTTGATGTTTGATCATGATCAGTAATTACTTTTTTCATTTGTCTTGGTATGAGTTTGCAGATGTAGAGTCTAGCAAAAGACAAGTAGCTTTTGCAAAAGGAAAAAAATGAAACAGGCAAACTCAAAATTCCATCCCAAATTGTCAGCATTTTTCACTCCCCTATTTTCCAGCTCCCATCTCAGGTGTGAGACCATAAATATGTCATCTAGGTCATGTTTGTCAAATATACGAGTCTCTATTCGGAGACAGAAATGAGCACAGAGGCTGTGACAGCGGCGTACATCAAAGCCTGCTGTACTGTGGACTGCATGCAAGTGAATGCATCAAGGATTTATTTATGGCTCAAGTGACAAGTCGTGCATTTAGTCTCAACCTTTATCGCCCTCCTTCTCTCTTCGTCCTTCATTTGTCTTTCCTGACACTTTTCATTATTTCATGTGTGTGTATGCTTGTGTGTATGCTTGTGTGTGTGCATGCACAAGCACACTTCTGTGTGGCAATGTATTTAAGGCTCCACAGTCAGCAAGTTGCATGCAAATCCTGAATTACACGACACAACAATCCAATGCAATGTTCAGTACTGATGAACCGTACATTATTCCAAAATATTTTTTAAGTATGTAGCGTTCTCCCATAAAAAAACACAATGGAAAGTTTTTGCTAGGTTGAAAATCTACAACCTACATTTGATCCACTCATCTGATATGATCCTGCATTCAATAGAGGCACTGCTCTCTATTGAATCCCAGAAAATCCATCTCTGATTAAAACTCATTCAGGGCGAGGCTGTTTTATTCACCCCACCCAGCCCTGTGTCTGCATGTGCTTCAACCCCTGGCAGCGAGTTGTGTTGTTAAAGCCGACACCTTAATGTAATTCATTCATCATTCAAGTCTTCCATGACAGAACCTTTTTTATAAAACACTTTGTTGAAAATGCTGTCTGTATTTTAATGTAGGCCCACATCCATTCAGAGCTAGCACTCTTTTTATTTATTTTTTCCCCCACATAATTTCTATAGTGCTACAGACATGGACCATTAACACTCACTGTTCCCCACAGCATGGAAAAACACCACAAATCTGTCCACTTAGTTATCACTTTCCACAGCCATGACCACCGTGCCTCATCCCACAGGATGCTGGCTGCTTATGAACCGCACTGCCATGCAGTAGAGTGTGTTGTTTTTCACCCAAGTCTTTTCATTATCAAGTGCACATTCTTTGCTTAGGTGTTTTGTTTTCTATTAAAATATGTTAATCTCTATATTGTGCAGTAGTACACTACCTGCTTAAAATATTTCCCAAATCCATCTAATCTCTTAATCGGGCTAAATTTTGCCTAGAGTGTACGCTGCCTGTTTCTGCCACTGTCCTGCCCCCAACTGCTGATGGTCATATTCTAATGTTGACTGAAAATAGTAGTTATCAAAACAGACAGCTGTAGATGTTTGGAGCGATATGAAAGAGTGCTATTTTCAAACCTACTTTATCTAATCTTCCAATTGCTGAACTAAATTGTCTGCCAAGCAGGCCTAATTAACAAAATATGTGTTGAGGCAAAAATACTGTATTCACTGGGCTCAAGTATGAGAGTTTCCTGTAAATTCAGGTGAAAGGCATTTCCAGTAGTAATTAAACTCTGAGAGACATTTTGGTGCATGTGCATGTTTTGAGGAAGTTTTTTGACGGCCCACTTCACAAGATTAAACAACCTCCGTTCCCAAGAGTTCTGTATTTGCGAGGCTCTTCTTTGTATTTGCCCATCCTCCATGAGATGCAGCTTTAAGGGGCAAGGCGGCGCTCTGCCTGTCTTAATGTCATCCTCCCCTCTGGCTCCTGTTGGACCTTTGTGGCAGATCAGATGAAGTCAGTTTTAAGGTCAGAGGTTACGAGCACTCCTAATCTTATTCAAACAGACTCACTCAATCCTACCGCTTTTCCCATGCATGTTGTCTAATCCCCCAAATCCTGACTCCTTTATTGAGTAAGATCTCAGTAAGATATCACCATAAACGACAAACTGCACACAGTCTTTTTAAACTTAATCATATCTTTCACTCATGGTCTCTCCAGTCTCACATGCCCTCTCATTACATGTGCTGCTCTTCCTGTGCAGTATCACTGTCTTTCTGTCTTCCCACAGGATCTTCTACTTAGTCTTAATTAATGCCAAACAGATTGGAAGCTCCCAAGGTGGGGATACCTCGTGTGTATATTTTTGACCTAGTAAGGCAAGCTGGAACTGATACCAGCCCAGCCCCGCAGGGAGACAGTCTACAGATGAATGAACTGCCGGAGTCGTTAAAAATAGCTTCCTTAACGTGAAATCTGTCAATCTCAAGTTGAGGATGAATATTTATGACCAGATTTTACATGGAGCTCTTGTGCCAAGGCATGCTGCAGGCTTACCGTTTGAGAAAAACGAGTAACTTACACGTGACTTAAGTTCTGTAAGTTGAATCGGATGGTGAAGCGGTAAGCTAGTCCTGCACCTTTTTAGAGACATGATCAGTGATACACTAAGTGAGGGGCGGCAGAGGGTCAAGAAGAAGAAAACTACAGCCTGTGAGTCACTGGGCAGGCAGCTAGAAGCTTGTGTGTGCTGCTCCCACAGTCGTGACCTAAACACCACTTTTTTTTTTCTTCCTGAGCACAGCAGAGCTAAATATCCGCTAAGCCCAACCACTGTCCAGGCTCACCGCAGCCCAGCGTCTGCTCCAGAGTGGAGAGAGTTTGCATCGATCCACTCGAGTTCAGACTTTATGAGGACTAGTGGTGGACGAGCTCAAGGTCCTCTCTGCTTACTTCCTCTTCTTGTGCCAGCTGGTTCCCCACAATCACCAGATGGGGCTGTAGTGTTCATAAGTTCATTCCACCTGGTTTAGATATGATTTTTTTGTAAGTCCCCCCCCCCATCCCTTTTTTTGGTTTACATTCACCACAATAATGAGTACTTATTTGACAAAAGTGAGACCAGTTGTAACTCTGAAAAGCACCCATTCAGTTCAACCCATGTTTGATGCAGTGGTGATAAAAATAACACCAGCCCTAACTTTGCTGGAACTGAAACAGCCATGACCTATGACTGATATCACCACGTATATTGTGCACAGTGCTCCTGTGGTTTATTGTGACCGTAGCAAATGCTACCTTCAAATGTTTCCATGCTGTGGTTGTATTTCAACCAATGGAGCAGTGAATCTTACAGCCACGTGTTTGTGTCTGTCTGCTAGGCAGTTGCGTGGCTCAGCAAAATAGATTTTTATGTTCCTAGGGCCCAATTTACAGCACCAGCTAAGCCTGTTTAAGCCATCAGTAAAGCTTACTGTAGGCATTTCAACTGCCACCGCAAGGGAGACAGCCAGCCCTTAAAAATTAATGGATCAAATTCTGTAAATACAGCATTAACATATGGGAAATGTTGAAGTGCATTAAACTTGCAAATAGCCCTGCCTTGTAAGAAATGCCTATTAAAAGTAGGGTCTTAGATGTGTTGTATGTTTGGTGTCATGGACTGAGTTTGACAGTATCCAAACCCATTCCTTACATTTTCCTTATGTAGCGGCGGGGCAGTGGGCTGAAATTAAGCAATTAACTTTTAAGAGTAGCACCTTAACAAAACTTCAAAAAAAAACAAAAAAACTCTTCAGGCACTCTGGCTTTATTAGCGTCTCTGGTGAATGAAAGCAGGTGGTGATACATTATACATTGTGTCTGTGAGGGAATAATGGATGAAATGCAGCAAGGAGATGCAATAAAAAGCAAGTTAATCCATCATGGCTGCCCCTGAGAAGGCAGGAAGCCATGGCTGGAGAGCAGTAGATCATGGTCCCTGTAGGGAAGATGCTGATTTATACATGGTGAGGTGGGACACAATTCATCCTCCCACTTCAGCAGCGACTCCATGTCATTTCACTTCATGATGACGAGAATTTGTTCATTCTTATGTTTGCCCTCGTTATTAATATTGAGAGTTCTTTCATTACTTATAGGAACTATTTATCTTGTGTATTTTAATGTTGCTCATGGTTTTGCTTTTTGTCTGTGTTGCAGGAGGAGAACAGCGTTAAGCCTGAGGAACAGAGTCTGCTCCGTAGATTTGGGCCAAGTGCTGAGGACCTGACAAATACTCCAAAACAGGTCAGAACTGGTTACATGGAAGTGTTAGGGCCATGCTAGTTTCAGTGCGTATGTGTGTGTGTCTGTGTTGGGATGGGGGGGATATTGTGGGTATTGCAGGCTCTGTAATGGTTTTTTTTAACCTTCTTCCAGGACAAGACCGGAGTCTCTCCCAATCAGGCTCCACAGAAGCCAGTCCGCAGGAAATACCACCCAGAGAGCCAGAACCTGGAGGCCATTCCTAGTCCTGCCATGCCGTTTGCTCCCACCACCAAATCCGCTCAAAAGTCAGTGAAGTATTGGCCTTTTTTTAATCTTAAAATACAAGCAAATTCACTTTTCAACTGAATCTGTTTGATTGAATTACCAGTAGCTGAATTCTGGCCTAAACTAATGGGACTTTTGGGACTGCTGTGATGTGAGGTCTAAGAAAGAAAACCATGTTTTTACGGTGACTGATGTTGAGAAGTATTTAAGGTGATAATTAACCCCTGAAACTCATCCAGATAGGGAAATTAAACCTCATGCACTGACCGTGCTGTACAGATTTCACGGCATAGCCTGACCTACCATGATGGCTTTAACATGTGTGGCTGTGTCTCCTTATTGTCCAGACGGCACATTGAAACTTGTGTCAGTCGCTGCAGTAGAAGGTGACCATCAATAACAGTGGTGACAGCTAACGATGGCTCACTGATTGATGTGAAGCCCCGGTCCTTTGGTCTGATCCTTGAGAGGCCGTAGTCGTGGAGTCGACTGGCTCTGAGTGCAGTCGCTCACTGATCCCCAGTTTGTTCACTTTGAAAAGAATACCTTTTAACTCAAGGCGTTTAATCCCACCTTCATATACTGTGTTTAGACCCATAATAGAGTAGAAAGAAGATCATTGTCGAAGATTGTTCAGTAATTGGGTAAAAGTTTATTTGCATAGTCAGTCTATTGGTGTTCTGAAAAGGCTCAGTTGAACATCAGCTAACGTTCTATTATCTGTCTACAAACTGAGATTTAAAACTTGGGTAAAAATGGATAAAATCATTTCTCAGACTGCTGTCCAGGCAGAAGAGAGAGATCCAGATGGCCATCCGTAAGAACAAGGAGACCAATGCAGTGTTGACACGACTGAACAGCGAGCTCCAACAACAACTTAAGGTCAGTTGTCCCCCATCATCTCTGTTTTTTGAGAACATGAGGCTATGAGTTCATAGATGCAACCACACCAGTAGTGTGTACCCAGCGTTTGGCTTCAGGAGTGTGTGTCAGAGTGTGGACTGCATCAGTGGATGGCCCAGTGGGCATTCAGTCATTCACAGCCCTCTGCCTCCCATGGGTCACTGTGGAATGGGAAGGCCAGCCCCACACTCCTTAGAAAACACGTTGAAAGGGCGCATACTTGACCCACTAAATACAATACAAAACAACAATTCAGGGTAGGCGCATTGCCTCATGTGTATATATTATCACCATGGCAAGCCTGTATATTTATTGTGACAGCTGAGCTGACAGACCGCAAGTACACATAATTGCTATATAGTGTTGTTTTGTTTGAGTGTGATGCAACCAACATCAGTTTACAACGTGAAGATGTGTGTCTGACAGCTTAATGAAGGAGTAGCGTGGCACTTCATACGCTGTCTTCTTTCCCCCACAAGTATGAGAGCGCAGCAGTATTCGTGTTAACACTGTTTTGATAGCTCTCAGCGACGTGTCAGAAGTCGAATTCTCCCCCTTCTCGACTGAGTGCGACTACAAATGCTCCCACTGTTCCAACTTGGTGAAACACCCCTGAACTGTCCGCTCCCCTGCCCATCATCACTCATACTTCAACTAATGGCACAGACTTGGCTGTTTGGATTAGGGATCTGCCCGTGACACACTCGCTCACATTTGGAACACATGCTGCATGCCAGTCATTCTCGTCGTAAATGATCCTGTAGTGAAACCTTCATCCTCGCATGCCTGAGTGTTTTTACAGCTTCAATACAACAGAGCCTAAATATTAAATACAGGGAACAGATCCAAGAATCCACCGCCTGTTTCAGGCCACTCTCAAATATCCATCCAAAGTCTGAATGGGAAACCTGATTTTCAGACTTCAAGATTTTATAATGACATTCTAACATCTGTACTAGATAGGCTAGGTCGTAATTTATTTGCTCTAATTCTGCTTGTTCCTCTGAGCATCTGTGGAATTTTGTGGAGAAAGGCATGTGTCTTTATATAGACTCACGCTCTGTCGAAATACCAAACAGCCATTGGCATTCACAACTGTCCTCTTCAAAATAGAGCATGGGCCGGCCAGGCAGCCAGCCCAGCCTGTGTGAGTAAAGGGAGGAGGGTGAATGGAAAGGAAGAGCTGAAATATTCTCCCTTAACATTTCCTTACACTGGAATACAAATGGAAATAAAGATATATACACTACCAGTCAAACGTTTGGTCACACCTGATTGAATGTTTTTCATTATCTTAAAGCCATTTTGATCTAAAGGCTTATGTTTAAATGCCTGAAATGTGTTTCTATGACAAATATAAACAGTGAAGTTGATCCTATGTATGAATTTCTGAAAGCCTTTGCGTTTCTATCAAGGCAAAGAATCTAAAATACAAGATAGTTTTGATTTGTTTAACACTTTTTCTTGTCACTGCATAATTCCATTTGTGTTATTTCATAGTTTTGATGTCTTTACTATTATTCTAAAATGTGGAAAATAGTAAAAATAAAGAAATATGTGGTGTGTCCAATCTTTTCACTTGCAGTGTATATTTTATACTACTTCATAGGCTCATAAACAGTTCAAGAATGTTCTTATGAGTAGACTTCAGATAAAAAAAACTCCCATTTAATCCAACCTGTATTATTGACCATCATTACCATGACAAAGGAAGCAGATAAGGTGAACAGCACCTGCTTTGCATCTGTTGTTGGGAGTGGAGCGATCAGCTCACCGAGTCCTCTGTCCTGCAGGAGGTTCACCAGGAGAGAGTCACCTTGGAGTCCCAGCTGGAGCTCCTGCGGCCGCTGGCCTCCACGTGACTGGACCGGGAGTCCGGTCAGCGTCACGCTCCCAGAGCATCACCGGAGCTGCTGTGCATCCACTTCCCCACCAACCCAGACTGTATGAGCCGAGATCAAGATACAGAGATACAGCTGTCTGTTGTCTTCCATGACGATTAGGGAATAAATATAAGGGCTGATGATGATAATATGAGCAAAGGTGCATTGTACTCAATGCTTGGGGATGTGAGTTTTGCTGATCTTTGCAATGGACAATTCAACAAGTTCCACACCCAAATGTAAAGTTTATTTTGTAATTAAAGCTTGGACAAAAGAAAGTCAACATTAGTTAAGTGTTCTGTGATATTTCTATCTCTGTATTACTCATATTCTGCAGGATTAAACCATGCACATGCAAAATATCCTATTGTTCCTTGTAAAATTTTAATTTATTTTTCTCTTTTTGTGTTACTGTTAGTCACTCCCATGAATATTACCTTGCTTACAAAATACTGAACAGTTTGTACACAAATTACCATGACCTAGATACATGTTGATATTCTGCATTAATGTAGGAAACTCTAAAATACAGGGTTCAAACTATTCCCATTTTAGTTTTTCTGTGTGTATGTATGCATTGTGTATCCACACATTGTTTAATGTGATGGTGCTACTGATGAATGTAGGTGCACACTTACACACTTACAATCAGAGAAGTATAAGTTTGTACTTCGTGTTTGCGAAAGTCAGGTCAGATGTGTGTGGAATTTATAATAACTGCATTTAGTTCTGTGTTTCCAGCATGCAAACATGAAGTGAATTGTTGAATGAGACTTGATTTACTGTTGACAGTCGGACCGTAGCACTGGCACATACGTGGCCGTATGGACACCGAAGAATGTTGTCACTTTTTAAACTGGAATTTTAAGAAATATCTACATTTTACTTGAAGTTTTGCTTGATTTTATCTCCTTTAAACACTGTCAAACTAACGCAATAAAAACAGTTGAGTTTTTTTGTTAAATCTTCCTCAGTGGGAAGTGTTTTCGTCATGTCAAGAGTTACATCCATATGGCATCCATACTGTTACAATGATTTTAATGATGTTCAAGTTTGGAGGGAAAAAAAGATGGCAAAATAAACCATTAAAAACCCAAATGTTGGCGATAGAAAAAAAAACAAATGAGCACAATATTCTTCCCATGTTTTGCAAGATAGATTTCAAAACAGCCGATGTCTGTATATGTGCATATGTGGCTTTGATTTTATCTATGCAAAACTGTGGTGCTGTTTAAGCTTGCTTTACACCTTTTTTTTCCACACATCCTAATGGCTTGTATAGAAACTGGACTATGACTGTGTTTTATGATGGTAAATCAAATGGTTGTATTACATGACAGCATGCTTGCCATTGCATGTTTGCCGAAATGTTGTGAGCACTGAATTCTGAATTAAAAAAGTTGTTCTCTCATGCACACTTGAGCTCTGGGCTGAAGACAGTAATCAAACTAATCAATAAAATTGTATATTTTTATCTCTTGTAATCATTCTATTGCACTTAACTGCACAGCGGACATCCATGAAGTCCATGTGCAGTTCATGATTAAGTTACCCTTATGACACAAGTAGGGTTGCACATCATCTGTATCATAACTGTAGCTCATCTCATACTGCAGTTGTCCCCTAAAACCATCAAATCCATACACTGAATACCAGCCAGCTACATCTGCAGTTAATATAACATCTTTACTGTCAAAACAGCTCCTTTTTGTCAATAAATTTGAAAAGATGTTATGATGTCATACCATTTTACTGCGGTGTAAACATGCACACACACACACACTGAATGAGAAAGAAGAGAGAGGCTAAACAGAGGCATTTAGATCATGTGTTCACTTTCTTTTCTGCCAGGAAAGCAATTTGTAAACAAAATTTGCCCGGGTTCATTCACAGTTCAGCCTGAATCTGGAAACATAACACATAACGAAGCCAACTTGCTCTGAAATGGAGCTTCAGCAGCATTTTTTTACTTGTTGTTTTCACTCCAAAGCCTCCAAAGTAAGTGGTAAGGAAGTTGGGATATATTGACATTTTACAGATGTAAAGTCAGCATTATGTCCAGGGTGAGAGAGCAAGTGAGATGAGGCAGACTGCAGTCAAAACCCCCCAGCTAACCTTCTGGCTCTGGCAAAGCAGCTGTGCTTTCTCCGACGTAGACACAACAAGCGAGGGTCATGGAGATCACCGCTGATGGCTGTATTCCCAGACCCTCATCCACTGCTGTCCGGAAATAACCACTGACATACTTGGCTCCCATTTAGACACCTCACAAACTGATATACCTATTTATTTATATACCGATTTCTCTTTCATTCATGCTACATTCAATCTTCCCACTCATTCTATCACTTGAGTCCACCGACATGCCACTTCTGTTCAGTTCCCCTACTCTACTATAGTTGTGTAGATTTTCATATAGACATGTGATCTTGTGTCTCATGTTTATCAGCAACATGTAGCCATGTCCTGGTTCCTCTAAAAACATTAATACAGCCAACATTTGCATGGTTGATATATTTTGCCTGGAGGATGCCTCTCATTTTTTCGTGGGAGTAGCAGTGTGTATAACTCATATTCAGGACATGAGGTATTCTGCAAGACTGATTGAACAAAGCAGAGGACCAAAGACAAGTATGGCTGGATAAGTCCGTTCTAGTGATTAAAATTGCAGGGCTTTTTTTTAAAAGAAAGAACAACATGTAGGAGATTCTTAATCCAAGTCTTAAATCCAAGGAAAACAGCTGAGCAGTGTTTGATCCTGTGTTGAGGCATTCTGGGCTGATATACTGATATGCTGATCCCACATCTGAGAAAATGAATGAGCTGGAATGAATGAGTTCAGTCAGGGAGACAGACACAAGATGCCAGACAGTGCAAACCGCTCACAATTCCTCTTTCCCATAACCAATATTTGGCCCAGCGCTGCATGTGAGTTCCTGCAGTCTCTGTATTAGCCTTACATCTCAACTACTACACAAGTAGATGCTTGTCTCTGGGTATACACTTTATATTATCTCACCTTATACATTAGGAGAGGGGTGCAAGCATTCATTAAGTCAGACGCCTCAGCAGGGACTCATTCTCATTGAACTATAAATACCACTTTTTGCTTTGCATTTCAAGAGGACAGCTGCACGTGATGAGGAAACTATATGTGTCAACCATGTGTCGCCTCTAAGTATATGCTGGTTTGATATAATTGCCATCTAGCGATCTCATACAAAGTAAGGGACTGGCTTATGATTACTGAGTTATCTACATGGTTATTACTATTAAATGATTCCTCTAGCTGGAAGCACACTGATAGTTGGTAGTCGCAGACAGAAATAGAGCAGATCATCAGTGACAGAATAAGGTCTCTCCACCTCCACATTAACCTTTGCCATATAACTGAGGAAACTACAGTGTAATGAGCAAATACTCATTTGAGTAAGACAGAAACTCAGCCATCCACTGAGTTAATCAAATAAACCGAACACTATTCAACACAGGATGTTCAACAGGACTCTCTCCATGCATCCCATTAACTACTTTTATAGATTTAAGCATAAATATACTGTAAATGTGCAATACCATCCCAATAAACCATATCACCCCAGCGGATAAGCGTTAAAGCTGGCTGTTCCTGCAACAAAGATTACCAGCTTTTGTCTGCTCAAGTTAGCCCTTTGTTGTCATACCATTACTCAAAGATGACGACATACACCATCTCTCCCGTCTCTCCTTTGTCCGCGCCAGGCTTTGCAAAGGTTGCACTTCTGGTGTGGACATTAGTTAGTCCACAGGAAGGGCTTAGGCTGCCACCTCTGCTGATTCTGGCCCCGTCAGCTGGGATTTAGTTAAACACTCATTCAGCAAATGTGAATGAAGCTCAGTCTAGGCTGTCAAGTCTGCGTACAGAGGTGAAAGCAAAGATTAACCTATGCAGGCATATGACAAAGTAACACTGGAATCCTCAAAGTTCCATCACGCACCAAGAATGAAGGGTGCAAATATTTAATGTATTTGTTGGCTATACAGCGGCAAATAGGCAGAATAATGGTTTTGTGTGTCCTACCAGTTGCAAAGATGGATGTATTTGCAATGAGTGTAAAAGCTATCCTCTTTGAACCTAATTAAAGCTTTGTCAAAATAAAGATTACACGGAAGCTCTTGAAAGGAACCCTGAGCCAGAGATACGATCTGTTTTTGTCTGAACTCTTTGTTCTTGCTGGGCTTGACAAAATAAGACAAAATAAACCAAATTTGAGATTGATAGAGGACGTTCACGTGCAGCAGCTATAGACTTCAGCTAGAGAATAAACTGAGACACTGACAATCCCCCTCCACCTCTATCTCCAGCTCCACCTACAGCGCACCAATAATCAAGCCTTGCCATCTGATCTTGTGTGAATAACAGAAGCAGCGTGATGCTTCTGTAGGACAGTTAACATGATCTGTGTAATTTATAAATGTCTTAATATATAGTCAGCTCTAAAAATGAAGTTGTAAATAGACTGTGAAAAATGTGTCAAAATATACTTTGACCTCCATTCACTGAGATGTCTTTGACTAATTTCTGCTTTGGACAGTCAGTATGGGAAGCATGATGTGTGGTTAATATTGCAGGTAATTTATAGACCGCATATAATGCTTTTATATGCTTTTATAAGCTTTTATATGCTAAATTTCTGACATTAAAAAACAAACAAATCACTATAATATTCCAATAGGGATTTGCATAGAGCAGTGGTTCTCAACTTGGGGTCCGGGGACCACCAGGGGTCCTTGAGCGGGTTCCAGGGGGTCCCCAGTAAATTGATGAATTCTTAATTTTCACCATTATTTAATTTACACAAAGTTAACACAATTTGAAAATGTAAAAGAATGACTGTTTCGGTCATAGCTTCACTGTTATCTCTCTACCTACAATACAGATAGTCATGGAAAACTCATATCTAATAATAAAAATATTCTCAGATTTGGGTCCGAGAGACAAAATCTCATCAAATGGGGGTCCGCGGCCCTAATGTGGTCTAAACTAGGGGTCCTTGATGTGAAAAAGGTTGAGAGTCACTGGCATAGAGAGTCTGTGCCACTCAGTAGTGCTTTTTTGGTGACCTTAATGTACATTAAAGTATTTTTTTTAAATCTCCTATGATATCATTATAATATTCCTATAATACTTGGTGATATTTGTGTAGTGTCCTCCCTAAATGTGTTACAGGACCACTGTAGTTCTCTCCCCTAAGGGCTCTGGAGCCAGCACAGCAGCTTCAGCTGCAGTCCGGATCCAGGGAAGCCTGCGAAGCCGCTCCAGGTTTTAGCATTGTCTTTTTTTAAAACCACCTCTACTTCGGAGCAGTGGAAAACATACTAGCAATGGGCAGCAGATGACCGGAGCAGCAGCGAGGAGCACAACAGTCCTCTCTAACTATGCATATGCCTACCCGCGTTAGAGAGTGAAAGGATGGGGGGCATCAACAGTTGAATTTAGGAGAACTGGATCAGGGGGCGGGGGGCGAGAAGTGCTTTCTACTCACTCTTGGGTCAGTTTTATTGGATTTATTCCCGGGTCCAGATCAACATGCCATTTGCCAAACGAGTCGTGGAACCCCAGTTACTGTGCAGGCACCAAATCCCAAACGTAGAGGGTTTGCTTTTCGAGGATCTGTGCTCCATCAGTAATGTGGCTCTGTCTCGGACCCTGCGGCAGCTCTCGGACCTGGCGAAGCATGCCTGCTCCATATTCCAGGAGCTGGAAAACGACCTCATGTCCACCAACCAGCGGGTCAGGGGGCTGCAGAGCAAGATTAACAAACTCCAGCAGACCGGCTCCGAGTTGGACCCAAAGCAGGAGGCAGTGCGTGAGTACTTCGCTCCCGCGTTACGTTCACTTCCACCGGAGCTGCCTGCGCACTCCAGGCGCTCCAGACTAAAGCGCATGTGGAAAACAGACTGAAACTTGCCCCTTCTCAGCTGATAGAGTTAGGAAAAACAACTATCAGAACAAAACTATGGGGCCCCATAGGAATATTATCTGATACCACAGGAGATAAAAGCAAATACCATAAAGATAGGTCACTGTAAACTCATTATTGAGCGCCACAGAAACACTAAATCACTATAGAAATATTATATAGATACAATAGGAGATTAAAAACTATCATAAAGTACCATAAAGCTCACTATAAACTCACTATTGAGCACCGTCAGCACAGTCCCGGTAGAAATATTGTTGGATTATCCCGATTTTTTCGTCAGGGAGACTGTATGGAATTTCTATATTCTAACCAATTGCTGGGCTCTGTACATTTTAGATATAAATCTATGTTACAATTTTGGAAACAAGCTATAAAGAGACTCAGTTATTCCATAAGGGGAGACATGCGCTGCTGTTTTCATCCCTTCCCATGCTGAGGGGCGTGTTGCAGGCAGCCTGGCTGTTCCGTGTCCATGTTGGGCTCTTATAACGTTGCTATTAGTTGATAGAGAAGCTTTCTCTCTTGCAGTTGCAACCTACCTTGCAGACTGGACAACGTCATGGGTTTATAACCGCTTAGGACTTATTATAGGTAACTTTGTCCATGACGCATATGGCACTGGCGGGACGCAGTTTATCTGGCAGCGTTTCTCCCATCCATTTTTGTCAAAGCACTGATTTGGATTAAACATTTAAACGCTGAGGATTGTAAATAGGCCTGTTTTCTAACTTGTAACAGCAGTGAGATGTGATAAGCACGAGGGGTGCTTATTCTTCATCTACATATTGAGCAGACTTCCAGGTGCCTCTGTTGTAAAGGAGTTGATACAGAGATTAAGATGATGATGAAACTGTAACAGTGTGGTGAAGTGTGTATATATATTTGGTGAAGTGGTTAAAGCAGTCAACAGGGTTTCCTAGCTGTTGTAGTTGAGTCACTTGATGTGCTGAACCTCGCCTGGCTGGCAGTAAGAATTCATGACCCTGATAACACAGCATGTGGCCATTGACTGGCTCTTTTAATCTCTGTCCCCCTGAGTTGCTGGGGGTGATGTTTGATTTTGGCGTGTGTGTATGGTTGTGTGTCTGTGTGTGTGTGTGTTTTTGTATCCACC
>OMOV01099447.1:10732-21450 GCA_900312565.1 Beryx splendens | reverse complement strand
AAGATTTGGATGAAAGCTATTGGGGTTATCGCGTTAACGCGAAAACTCTGCGCCAGCAGCGGTGGCGGTCGAGGTAAAACCATAATATCCCAGACTCGTCGTTCGGGGAAAATGAGAATTAGGCTAATCTGAATTAGAGGAGACTGAGAGGAGGAATGACATCATGGGATGACAGAAAGAGTTAAAATAACCCAGAATTGTGGAAAAAAAATGGCAGTGTTAAGTATGGCAGCCAGGGAGGAGACCTCATTGTCACAGACAGGCTAGCTACATTATATTTCTCATTACAGTGACACCAGCCATCCCTCCTTGTCCTGGCATGTTCCATTATTCATGTGCTTTGTGTCCCAGGACGAGATGTGGGATGCTTTCTCAACACATATTTCAACTGATTTTGTTTTGTCTGTTTGGAGTTTTTTAAACTGTTGGCCGGGTGAACAACCACAGCCCTTGTAGGGACACTGCAAAAAGGACATTGAATATGCATTTTTCTTTTTCTGTTTTTTTTTTAGGCATTTTTTAGGCTTTATTGACAGATGTAGTGTGAGAGAGAGACAGGAAGATCTGGGAGAGAGAGAGAGAGAGAGAGAGGGGAGGACATGCAGCAAATGACTGCGGGCCGGATTCGAACCCGGGTCGCTGCGGGAAGGACTGAGCCTTATGGTACGCGCTCTGCTGAGTGAGGCACTGGGGCGGGGCGCCCCTTGAATATGCATTTTTCCTTTGCATTTGTTGTTTTTCCACAAATGCTGCTTGTGTCCAGTATTTAGCAGGCATGATCTATAGGATGCGGGACAGCATTACCCGAACCTGGGTATTGAAATGTCTGGAGGAAATCCACATCAATTAGCCCTTGATACAGCAAGTAATGCAAAACAGACCTATTACAACCTTTAGTCCAATGCATTAGCTTCACCGCACTGTGGCTGAAAGGCCATTCGAGGGCTTGGTCCAATGATTTATGCTTGGTCAGCTCTGTCTGCAGTCATTTGTAATTGACCTCTGTGGTAAAGTAACATCAAATTTGAATGTGGAATGTGTTGCTTTATAACTTTAGACATTTAAATTGACTTCTATTTTGCCAAGATCTGAACTACAGTGAATTCAAACCTACATACTACGTAACGTTCCCTTTGAACTTATGTCAAGTTGAACCTAATCCTTTTGTAACCCAATCTAGTGATTGTGTCTGCCTGTTCCCAACATCCTAAGGAGTGTCTTTTTTATCGTCATGTAAGGGCAGTGTGACCATGACCCAAATAGGAAATGGGCCTCCCTGTCCCGAGGGTTGTCAGCCTCTCAGGTCTGGTGTTGGGCTTGCAGTCTGCCTCTGCTAACTCATTGTCATTCTGTTGTTGGCATGCACTGCTTTCCAGACAATCGAAATAGGGCTTAACAATTAATCAAAATGTTATCGAAATCGCAGTATGGCCTACTGCAATTTTCAAATCACAAGGCGAGGCGCAATATTTGTTAAAGGTGAAATGTGTGTGAAAATACCATTTTAAATGAAATATAGTCATGCTGCAGAGATATCCTGGCCTACACATCATATACTACAGACTGAAGAAAACATCTTTGTTTGGTACAGATGCCCGCAAGAATCACACCATAATCATTTTAATGCATTTTCCAATCAAAATGATGTAATGATGTAAAAATGATCATTCCCTCTAATATCACAAATCATATCGCAATTGCAATATCAGGCAAAATATTCACAATTAGATATTTTTTCAAAATCATTCAGCCCTAGAAATTATTACCCTAATGAATTCCAAACATAATGGTTCCTGTGACCAACATCTTTACATTCTGACTGCTTTTTATTCATTTCTCTTTACTGCTCAATGTTATGCCCTGTAGCCAGCCAACACAGATACTCAACATGTCCACGTTTACTAAACCCAAACTCAAGGTAACAACCGTGTTTGTCTCACCACTGTGTGCTTTTGTGTGTGCGTGTGCCTCTGTGTGTTTCCAATACACCTGTACTTTTGCATTGCGCAGGAGAGAATGTTCGAGAGCAGGACAGTGGCGATGTTGTTTTGCTGAATAACGGGATGGGGAATGGTGAGAGGGAGGGGTGGGAGGCAGCAAGTAGAGAGAGAGAGAGAGAGAGAGAGACGCATGGGCTGGGCTAAGTCTTGGCTTGCTCTCTGTACAGCCTAGCCACTGCAGGGGCAATGCGTCTGTCGGCGCTGCAGAGAGCTTGAGACTTTGGTTCCTCCATCACTATCAGCCTCTAATGGAGTGTACAACAGACACACAGGCTGCTGCAGATATGTGACGTTGCCACAGACGTAGCCTTTTGACCAGCCAAGATACATACAAGGAGACCAGAGGATCCCGACTAGAGAAAACTCATGTGTGTATGGTTTGGTTTTGGAATATTTGTCGTCTTGTTTTCATTGTCAAACTCTCAATTCAGATCTGTCAGTCTGAAAATTGTAATTTGTTTGGTTTAAATTGACTTTCATGAGGATTTGGTAAGTGGCTGGCGGTCTGAATTGTGCATGCATTTATCTGTTTCTGTTTTCAAAATGGGCTGTAGCTGAGGTCTTAGTTTATACTGAGCCGGGACTATCCTGACTTACCAGTGAATAGCGTTATGCTTGTACTCGTGGAAGAATAGACATAAGCTCATTTTTACTGCATGCATTTTGTTAGTTGTGATGTTCTTTGCATGAAAAGGAAACCTGGACTTTGCCTGAAATAAACTGGGTGAAGGTACTGATGAGCCTAACCCAGGCATTTCAAAGTTTGAGACAGTGGGCATTCCGTGGGAGTTAATGGCGTCTCCCCCCATTTGTTAGTTTACATGCATCTAGAGGCCTGCTCATTATCGGCCTGCTTGGGACAGTGACTGACTAGTTGGCTGGCCTGAGAGGGGCCAGGTCTCACGCTCTCATTAGTACTTCTTCGTAAACCTGATATTGAGGTCGTTGAGCATTGACACACCCCATTCATGTAAAAATACAGTTTCAATATGTATCTCATATTGTTTTTAACACCTATAGTCAGTTATTCACTGTGAACATGTGCTCTGCTGCTTGTTAAAGGCTACTGACGTCAAAAACCTTGAAATCTTGGGGAAACAACTGGAGATTAAGACATAGCCTAGATTATATGCTTCCTACTTTATCTAACCAGAGTGTGACAGGCTATATATCAGTTCTGATCTCTATCTGAAGGACAGTAATTGTTTTTGTTTCTTTGAACAATGGAATGAAATTGAAGTGTGAAATATATGTATAGAGAGAAAGAACATTTTTTTTACTGACTGATTGCAGTACCAGTAGCAGTGTTTTGTCTCCTTGTGTTTCCATGCCTGCCACGACACTTACTCGCATGTCTCACACTGAAAATTTCTGGCTTAACCTATAATTCATGCATGTTCTGAAAAATAGGCTCAATCAGTGGGCTCATGTTTGCAGTTTGGTGTGTTTTGAAGCTTTTTAGGGCTTAGGGCTTATTATCACAACTTGTACGCAAGATTGCAGATTAATTTGAATTACTACAAATTCAAACTTGTGCTTTTAATGGGCAAGTATCGTAGTAGTTTCTCATTCATTTGATATATTGTATGAAAATTCCTCAGTGGGTGCGACTGCTTAAATGAACTCTCTCCTCATGAAATACGCTTCTGGCTGGCCATGTTGTAAAGCCAAAGGTAATGACAGTCAAGCTGCGGGGTGTGCAAAGTTCAATACAAGGGGGGAAAGAGGCACTGTTGCTCTTGAATTGGCTCGCCTTGCCCTGTGGGACTCTCCCATTTCCTGTAAATTCCTTTAGCTTCTATCCTCCCAGTATGGCGTCACCATGACCCCTCTCCCTTAACAGATGGTTCACCATAGTAACTGGGAGTTGGTATGTGAATTACTTCATCCAATTCTCTATGGACCTCTGACAAGGCGTCCAGAATAGGCCTATGCAATATATTAATCTACTGGAAAGATGCAGAGCTCACTGGGAAAGAGCCTGAAGTCCGAGTGTTGCCTCGCTTCATTGTTACAACTACACCCAAGATTAGTTTACTTACTTGGCTAACTAGCTTCCATTTACTGGATGGGTGCATTCATCATTTATAAGATTGATGTGAGGCCTCTGCAATCAGCAGGAGTGACTGTTTTCAGACTAGAGTTCAGTCTTAACTTGGAATTTAACCTCCTGATAATGCACTTCATTTTGAAGTTATAGTCTAACTTCTGGCCTTCTGTTAGCCTGGTCGTAGACACTTACATCCTCAACAGATATCAAGGAGTCAGGTGATCTATCCTTTCGTCCAAATGTATCTAGTCTAACCTCCTCAAAATGTCCCTAGTCAAAGTAGCCAAACTCATAAACCTTAGAGTTGTGGACCAGGATAGCATTTAGTTGTCTAGCTATAGCTATAGCACGAACATCGATTTGTTGATACCAGTAAGCCATCGCAGACCTAGGTAGAAGCTCTCAAATGAATTATCCAGGTCATTTGCTTAGTGTGTGGGCAATGACTTTAATGGACTGCATCGATATCCATTGTCCTCCATACGTCCACCCACACACTTGTGTGTTTTATCTCTTGGCAGAGCAGGTTTTCTCTGAACACTTAGAGGCAGCATCGGAGCCTCTATAAATATCCTATCTGTGGCATGGCTCTCAGAGAAAAGCCTGATTCTGAGCAGAGTGGGAAAAGATGGATGACCAATTCACAGCGCAGCCTTCGTTGTCAAATCAGCTCAAAGAATACTCTTATCCCTCGACAAAACCCAGAAAGAACTTACCTCATTGTGAAAAATTGTTGCAATGTGCGAGTTGCGCTCTTCTGCATTCTTAAGCTAGGGCAGTTCAAAAAGCTGGTTAGACAACAGGGACAAAGAAGGGCATCACACATGAAGAAGAGGCATCACACATGAAGAAGAGGGATCACACATGAAGAAGAGGCATCACACATGAAGAAGAAGCATCACACATGAAGAAGAGGGATCACACAATAAGTGATTCTATCAAAGCCACTTTGATAGAATCTGTAGATAGACACTTTTGTTCAGAACGGTGTAAATACATTTACAAAATAGCTGTTCTGTTGGTTCTTACTTCATGGGGCAGAAGCTGCAGTTTACACCTTACAAATGTATTTTTAAATGACGCCATAACAAGAATAACACTGATGAGGAATTTGGTATGAAATTTCTTTCATTTCGAAAAGAATATAACAAAAAAAATACATCGTTGATGTTCTTTTCTACCATTATATTGGTGTGCTGCTTTCTTTCAACTTGAACTCTGTCTCTGAGCATTGAAGTCCAGCACCCAGCTACAAAGTAGCCTTTTGAAAAAAGCGCACCTGCTTCTATTTTGTACTTCTTGCAATTGCATACTTATGTGGACTGATCCAGGCATGTTGCCATTTTGTAACATTTTAACAGATTTATTCTTCCAAAAGAAATTGTAAAGCAATCAGGAGTCGTTGAACTTTTTCACTTTGATGTCATGTGTGAATGAGGGCCAGAGTAAAAAATTTAGAAGACCTAGTAACATAACAGACAGTTTCTGCTGTTGGCCAATCACAAAATTCTAAATAACTAAATAAATAATAGTTAAGAGATAATTTAGTTTTCACTCATTCACATACAGAGAAAGGCATCCGCAGTGTCCTGTCAAGAATTTGTAATTTGCTGTTTCTCTGGCTGTAAAAGCCGTTGGTTGGACTTTGAAAGGCCGGTGACTTTCAGAGTCATTGGCAGCTGGCATCTATTCAAATTTCCTTCCCAACATTAAAAATGAATGAGCCTGGAAGAATGAGAGTAAAGGTTACATGAACACAGAATTCCTTGGATCAGAAGCTACTGCTGCCTAATATCAGTATGTGTGGGTGTTTGTTGGAGAGAGTAGAAAGGGAAAAAAAAACAACAGAGGCAGCAGCACGATGAAGAGAGAGGAGTTATCTTCTGATGCAAATTGGGAAGAAGTGCTATCAGCAGTTGCAGATGTACTGTATTTAGGCGCGTCAAATGGACCTACGCACTCTGCTATGAAGCAAATTAGGACTTTTTTTTTAAAGATATATTCAAGTCAATGAATACATTCCATTCTAATTGCTTTCCTTTTTACAGCTGAGCTTATGGAGTAAAACTATTTCAAGACCTGCTGTTTTAACAGTGAGTTGATAGAATCTCACGTGGTTGTAAAATGTGCTGTGTCACTGCAGTAACTCGACAGCACACATCGACTGTTTAATTGCAGCCCAACTGGTACAAAGGACACAATGTGAGATCTGCTACATTTAGCATAATTCAGCTGTGACAGAGGGAGAATGTTCTGCCTCTTTTAATGAAGTTTAAAGGACTTGGGATTTGATATTTGATTGCTGCCAAGTAAACATAATTTTACAGCTAATGTCACTCATTACAACAAAATGCGAAAATATATACAGCTGCTAAAGACTGCATCACCGTTCACAGTGTTCTCTGAAAGTTTGTAATCGGGGTTGTCAATAGAAAAATAGCGGGCGTGTCATTACAGTTGGTTTTAATGTTATGTCTTGTATTGGTCAGAGGAAGTGTCAGTCAGTCTGTCCCACTTAGGATGACATTACTGTCCAGAACAGGGCTGAGGTCGGTTAAATCCCTGAGATGATGTAAGCCCTCGGTGAACTGGGGCAAGAGCTGGGGAGTAGGTTGGGGGAGGAGGTGCTAGCTTTCGTTCTGGCCTATTACTTTTTTCAGGCGGTGTGCTGATGCCAGTAATCAGCTTATACACAGCAGTACTACTGTAATGTTTTTTCTGGATCTGCTTTGAAATTTCAACTGATGCGCATTGGACTACAGAGGCAGGCTACCCCTTCTGCCTACAGATAAAAGCATGTCATGATCTGATGTGGTTCGTTAGTTGAATGTAATGCACTTGTAATGTAACAGCAGACTTTAGATATCACAGAGCTGAAATATGCTTGCAATCAAATAGTCAAAATCAGTCAATATAGCCTCCATTTTTGGGGTCGCATTAAACCTGTCCCATTGGATAGCATATTGATGTAAAAGGGTGTGGCCTGCTTGTCTGGAAAAGCTAATGGTGGCTCTGGGGACCAAAGCATCGCTCTCCTCTGGCTGTGCTGAATGGGCCGCTGCCACTGCACTGCTGACTCCACTAATCCTCCCATTAAGCCTAGAGATGGACCATTCTACTGTCTCACATCCATCCATCCCTCTTTGTCTCACTGTCTGTCACGCCAACAAAAAGCCACGTTCATCTAACAGCCCCCCCCCCCAGGCTGACAGGCTGACTATGCTATTTATTCTGGGGTTTGGCTGACCTTGGCTTGGTCAGGCAGATCAATCTCTCTCTTTCTGTCTGTCTCTGCTGATGTGCACAGTCTGACAAACGTTGGGGAAACAATTTCTTGTTTACAGTGTGTAATACGGTGATCATGTGCTCTAAATTCCTCATTGGTGCAAGCTACCATACAACCAACATTCACATCACTATCAGTTCCACCAATTATTTGCATGTAGTTGAATTTCAGTTTGATCAAATATTTATTCACACATCATGACAATTGCTTGGCCATGATACGTGGTTCTCCCCCCTAAGTCACATGAATGGTAGTGTGTGACGATATTTTGCAGTAAATCATATACCTTCCATTGACTTGACTTACTGTTTGGGGCTCTTCTCCTCTGCCATGCTGTTATGTCATTTCTTCTGTCTTTACTAGCTGCTATTCAGACTGTGCTGCCCATGCTTTGTTCATTGCCCGGTTCCCAGAAGCTAAGCCAATGTGGATGCCAATATAAAGTCATGTTTAGTACTGCATCAACGGGGTTGCTAGTTGGCCATTCCCACAGTTTGGGGCTATGGTGGTCATGGGATAAGAGGCATGGCGGACAGAGAAGCTGACTGCAGCGATCCCATTGTTGTGTCAAGCCTGGTGACTGTTCAGATGCATGTGGAATTTCCGCTCCCACCCCGTTAGGCATTTTACTGTTTCAGCTGCTAGCCCCATGGCCACTCGGCTTGAGGCAGGATGGTTTTTTTTTTTGTTTGGACAACCAGCCTTGTCCCTTTTATATCCTGCCTCATAGTTCCATGCCCAGTTTCTGTGCTAGGAGATGGTGTAGTAGTTAAGAGGCCTGGCACCAGGAGCCACATGTACTCTACTCTGTACATAATCCCCCTAAAACGTTCTCTCCTTTGTACAAACTGTCTTTTGACTCCAACATTGCTGTGCTTTGGTGTGTGAAGAAGGCCTGGTAAAATCGGAAGTGGTCTTATCAGGGAAAGTAGAAATGTCAAAATGTCAAGAGTTTGAAGAGTAGGATATGTGAGCTCATCTGCCATTGGATAGTATCTGTGAATAGTATGGTATCTGAGAACAAATGCGCCTCATAGTTGTAAATAAGAAGATGGGAAGATTGCTGAATGTAACCTCTGTGAGGGATGCCTATGTTGCCATAGCAATCTCTATTGGGACTTAGTGAAAGAATTGCATTCATTAGACAAGCCTATTCAAACACCCTACAGCAGGAGCCATCTGATATAGTCTGTAGACAAGATGAATGGTCTGAATTTTCCTTCTATTTACAGAAACCGCTCATAGTCATCACGGTTACAGTGATCAACTGCTTATATGGATCAAAAAGTTTGGGACAGAATCATTCCTATACACATGCTGTTTAAATAATTAGCTTACAGTAATCAAGTAGTCCACTTTACAGTGTTCATTTTGGGTCTTTTCATACATGAGAACATATGGAGAGAAAAAATTAAACCACGTAATTCAATTCTTTTTTTTTTTTTTACAGTATTTATTTTATTTTTATTTTTTTTACTTTACTCCCATGATACGTAGTGGCTGCATTACCGCGGTAACCCGCCTGCTCCCGGCTGGCTACCTGAGGCTGGTGCTGCGTGCACATTGAATCATGACGGGAAAAAGAAAGTCATTTTCTCTCAATGAAAAACTTCGCCTCCTCGAAGCTCATGACAAACTGCCAAAAATGAGCCAACAAGATGCAGCAGCGAAACTTGGTGTTCCTCAGGCTACCTTGTGTATGAATACAAATTTATGAATATGTTTGTTTTCAAACTGCTACCAGTTAGGCATTGATAGACTACAGTTTATTTTCAGGCCTGTTAAAAATTTAGAAATGCACTGAAACCACTGCCAAGCTGTGGCTTAGTAGGGTATTTGCATTACTGGCGTTATTTGTAAACAGCACAATACTGTTTTAGGCTATAGCCTTATTTAATTTGAACTACAGTAAGCTATAGTGTATTTGAATTATACACAGTACCGTAATTTAATTTGTACTGTAATTTGAAAAGCGTTTGAAACCGCTGTACTGTAGGTATTTTGAAAGTCAAAATTCAGTAAATAGCGAAGCTGTCCGTTTCATTACTTTATATGTACTGTATTCATGTATTAAATTTACAAATGTCAATTAGATGGTAATCTGCACGAGAAATAAAAAGATTTTTTTTTTGGATATAATAATCATATAGTGATCAATTTGACCTGGACAGACGATCACTATAAGCGGTTTCCACTGTAGTTTATTCTCATAAATTGTTAATATTTGGGCAGCTTGACCAGGTAAATTAAGTCATCCAAGTAAACGTGTGTTTTTAGATTAATTCCAGGTGCTATTATGCACAAAGCTGGCATTCCAAAGGTTTTGATGAAGCTTTTCTCTTGTTTGCTCCCCAGAAAATGGACACTACTGGGGTTAAAGTGCTCGAGACAGCCGATGACATCCAGGAGCGCCGGCAGCAGGTGCTGGACCGCTATCGGCGCTTCAAGGAGCTGTCGATGGTGCGCCGGCAGAAGCTGGAGGACTCGTACAGGTTTCAGTTCTTCCGCCGCGATGCCGAAGAGCTGGAGAAGTGGATCCAGGAGAAGCTGCAGATCGCCTCCGATGAGAACTACAAGGACCCCTCAAATCTGCAGGTTTGACTGCCTCGGTTCCATGTTCTCATAATTCACAGTGTAGCTCTGCCTTTGTGAATATACTAAACACTACCAGGTGCTTCGGGTTGCAGCTAATATATGTCTACACAAAAGGAATAAATTATTTTGATCTAGCCACAATTCACATCAGAGCCATACAAGGTAGCAAGTAGCTGCATGACCATGATAATGTATTGTAGTTCAAAGTTTAACCCTGTGTGACACTTGACTAGTCATATACACCGGCTACGGCAGACATTTATGATTTGTAAGGCCTCCCTTCTGCCTTTCCTCCCCACAGGGCAAGCTACAGAAACATCAGGCCTTTGAAGCTGAAGTTCAGGCCAATGCTGGGGCCATCATTAAACTGGACGAGACCGGAAACCTCATGATCAGTGAGGGCCACTTTGCCTCCGAGACCATCCGAGTAAGACTCACACACTGATGCAGATATGGTCACTGTGTTCTATACAGTCAGTGTAACATCCTGAACACCCATCGTGGGATGGTTTGCAAAGCATTCAAACAATCCCTTTACTGTGTAACTACTACAGATGGGTTAAATGGCCACCCAGCAGTGGTGGCTGAAAGGGACCAAGGGCAAGACACAACACCGACTTCACAATTAGATTTCATCATTTAGAAGCATACAATATCTCACAGGCAAATAGACACACACACACACACACACACACACACACACACACACACACACACACACACACACACACACACACACACACACACACAACGCTTCTCTGGTTGTATCTAAATCTCCTCTCTCGCG
>OMOV01099442.1:0-14846 GCA_900312565.1 Beryx splendens | reverse complement strand
GGTGTCTGCGCTACTGTGCGACACGGCTGCTTTCCTCACACAGGTCCTGGATCAGCGGGCCTCCAGCTTGGCCCCATGCCGCGTCATCGCCTCATTCCAGGCGGAGCCGGAGGTCGGGCAAGCCGGCGGAGAGCCTTCAGCCCCGGACCCGGTCCTTGCCGTCCTGGACCGCTATTTCCAGGTTCGGTGCACTCTGGACCGAGACAGAAGCTATGGAGCCATGGCAGCCGGACTACAGGAGGTGTGGCACATTTTCCTTTCTGGGACAGGCATCACCGAGGCCGCTTGTGCTGAGGGTGGTGAGGACAAACACCCCAGTGTAGCCCAAGAGTGGCAGCTGGCCGTTTTGCCTAATGGTTTAATGGAGTTTACACTGATTTGAAAATGCGTGGATCAAGACTTTCGTGGGTTAATTAGTGGGTGAATAATGGAAGGCCAGATTTTATGCTCATTTTCAGCACTGCCCTGCTTTAAATTTAAGAGGTAATGTACTCACCTTGGAGAGGAGATGTACAATAATAGGCCTTGGCCACTGATACCTTTATTTCACAAACCTTTAACAACTGTTCCCACTGCAAAAACGCCCATCTTAACAAATCATTTAGTCTCATATTCAGCCTTCAAATCTTATTTGTCTTAAAACAAGAGAAACATTCTGCCAGTGAGGAGAGATAACTCCTCACTGGCAGTTTCACTTGTTTCAGGAATTTTCTAAAAATGAGAGTCAGAATAAGTCAGTAAGTCAGAAAAAGGCAGATCACTGCACCACTATCAAGAAAATGACACTCGATTTTACAAAACTCTTGAAACAAGTTGATTTGCATTGGAAACAAGTGAAGTTATCTCACCGCACTGGCAGTTTTCTTCACTTGTTTTAAGAAGATTACGATTTTAGGATTCAACAATAGACTAAAGGACTTGTTAAGATAAAGATTTTTTTTTACAGTTCATTATATATCTTCTGTTATGAGCAATAATAATATTATCAATAATATTTTCAGCCATGCCTTCACATTAATTTAATAAAGCAGTTCTAGCATCTGTCTTAACCTGCATGACTCTGCTGGTACAATCTTCTGCCAAGCCTCGTTGCCTCCTCACTTCCATGGTATGATGGGACCTAATATGATGGGACCTAATATGATGGGACCTAATATGATGGGACCTAATAACTCATGTGACTGTCCTGCTGCCACACCAGAGGCTTCCAGCAGAGACGCCGTGTCCTTATTCTCCTTTCACGTTTCAGTGCAGAGGAGCACAAAGGCAACGCTTAACGAGTTAAACATTTTAATGACATGAAGGTTTTTATAAACATATTAATGAACATTTACACTTAAAATATATAAGAATTTGATGACCTCGATTTACAACACATTTAGATTCGGTAATCAGTATCACAGTAATACCACATTAAAGTATTTTAAATGAGACAAAAAAAATATTGCATATATTTCTTTGGAAAAATAAATGACTTCATTATGAAGAGAGAATGTGATTATTTCAAATGTTTCCAAAAATTAAAGAAATGAAGAGAAACAATACTCTATTTCTAGGTAAGACCTCGAGGAGAAAATAGTCATTAAATATTAATTCCAAAAAAGGATATATCATCCATCCATACCACCTGAGTGACAAAGTGACACCTTCTCTTACAAAATGATCTCTTGTATAATATAAGAAAACTCATATTGGGTACAAAAAGTTATTCACACACCTAAGACAATTGATAATAAAATACTAAAATTAGTGATGATGAAATTGTTTTTTAAATATTGAATCATGAATTGCATTTGACAACTTTTTCTCAAAAAACTTACTGCATTTTGGAATTTGTAGCAATTTGTAACAAATGGCTCCTTGGCTGTGTTTTTTGTAAATAGTTACAATATTATAAAAGTTTCTTACTGTACCGAGAAAGGAAATCCTGTTCTGTACTCTCTTCATGTCACTTTATTTAACTCATTTTGTAAAAATGGACGTCAACCTGTAAAGAATCCTATTTAAACTAGCTGTAGAATAGCTATAATGTCAAATCCCATCCTTTCCTTTCCCAATGCATCAGTGTTTTATCAATTTAACTTATTACATTTGACTATTTACAGTTTGATTCCAAAACTGGGACGAACTGACATGTCTGGTGTCGACACTGTCCGGTCTAGAGACATACACACGCTGCTGGGTGGCAATAAGATGGCAACAAGCATCCGTCCTTAGAATCCTGGAACCAGTTTTCAGAATCCATGGGGATTAAACACGACAAGAAAGTTACTCGCAACTAGATCATCAGTCACTGGAACATGGACGTTGCCTTAACGCTTTCCTGCACAGCCTACAGTAGCTATCTTTTCATTCATGCAGGGATTTTGTGTTTGCGAAAAGGTCACGACTTAGCGATCTGATCGTTCTCTGAAACAACTGCAATACACGATAGACACAAATATTTACATATACAATGAGTTTCATTAGTATTTGGAAAATGAGGGCTGACACGATGGCTGTGGGGTTCAAGGAAAGGCTGTGCGATTTAATTTGAGGGTATTTCAAGGCACATGAGATGAACAGGTGAAGAACTAAAGACCTTTTTGTTCATGGCCCATTTCAGTCACACGCTTATTAGCTGTTCATCCAATATGGTGTAAAGTAGCCTCAAATTGCTGCTGAGATGGGGTGCCCCGGTAGCTCACCGAGTAGAGCGCGTACCATTAAGGCTCAGTCCTTCCCGCAGCGACCCGGGTTCAAATCCGTCCCCTGGTCATTTGCTGCATGTCCTCCCCTCTCTCTCTCCCATACCTTCTTGTCTCTCTCTCACTGTTACTATCAATAAAGCATTAAAAATGCCCAATTTTTTTTAAAAATAATTTGCTGCTGAGAGTCTGCACTTAAACCTCACAGTCATTGTGCCATTTCACTTTCAAAATAATAAAGAGTACACAGCTCAAATAATCGTGAGTCATTATCAAAATACTTATGGAGTCAACTTGGCATTTCAGTGAAGGTATAGAAAACTAATGACCTGACCTACAGGCTATACAATACACAAATAAATGGATATAGAGACATTTACATCAGTGTTTTAAGTGCAAACCACAGCTGCCATTTACATGGAATGATGTTGTCCAGAAGAGGGATTCTTTGACCAAAAGAGAAATGGCGTATCCACATCCAGCATCTTCTTCCTGCATTTCCTGGAGTCTTTTAGCTTACATGTTGGTGTCAGTCAGCCTCTTGCTTCGGTCAGAGGCTGTATCCTTTTTACATTCCTCTTGCGGCGACAGTCAACCAGAGGCTATGTAGCTTTGGTTGAACATCCAAATATCCTTCCTTGTTTCAGGGCCTGCCTCAGGCCTCAGTCAGTCTGCAGGCTGCCGTTCGGCTTGGCTCCCGGTCAGCAGCCGTTGTGAACTGGGTGCTGCCTCGTCAGTAAGGGTCTTCTGTGCTCAGGGATCTCATTCTTGTACTCGTTGGCGTAGATAACCACTTTGCCGATGTCGTCTACTCGGCTGGAGCTCATGGGGCTGTAATCCATAGAGACTCCGGAGTCCGCCACCGCCATGTAGGTGTACCCGGGGCCTTTGGGCGGCCAGGTGTGGTTTGGGTACTCGAAACTGGACTGGGACGAGAGGCGACCCGACCCGGAGCTCTGCTGTAACGAGCCCAGGTCAGAGTGAGATTCGGATGACGCTGTCCTTCTGGAGGCGAAAAGCACCTCCAGGGGCAAGGTCTCCTCGAGAATGTCGTCCAGGTGCTCGTCTCCGCTGCGGTTGTTGGCGCTGAGGGTGACGTAGGCGTCCTGGGACTCCATCAGAGAGGACTGGGAGCAGGGGATGGGATGCTGGTGGAACGCCCGTAGTTGGTCCATCAGCCAGTGGTGGTGGGGCGTCTCTCTCCATCCCTCCATCAAGGCTGAATCTACCCTCCTCAGCCTGTTCTCCTTGTCCACCCCTCGCTCCTCATCCTCCTCTCTGTCAGAGGCTAAGGCCCTAGAGGCTTTAGAGGGCAGCGGCGGGGAGGGCAGTGAGGGGCTCAGGCTGAGCTCTGACAGGACCTCCAGGGGAGAAGGACACTCCTCAGAATAGAAGAAAGCTGGACTCAACCTTAAGCCTCCATTGGTCTGGCCTAACCACTCCTATGGACAAACAGGATTAAGAAATTAGCACTAGATATGGGGATAGCAGTCTTCTTATGGACCAGTTTGACCTATAATCCTATAATGATGTAGTTTTCCTAGTCATTTTTTCTTACCTGAAAGTCCCCACCATACACAGTAAAGAGACCTTGGAACTTGCTCTCAGGGTTTGGAATGGCAGGCCAAAGCTTCTTAATGAGAAAACTGAAAACACAAATCACAAAATGTCATCTTACATTTGTCTTTATCCATCACTAATATTGTAATGCTGTTACAGCAGCTGCCGTAAACGCTGCATTTATGGCTATAAAGACATGGGAAAGTCTGTATGCACATGTGGTTGGCTGACCTGCGATGGGACAGGAGCACAGTGAGTGACAGGACAGTGAGGATGAGAGAGATGATGAGAGCCAGGGACACAATGAGTGGGTCGAGGTCTGGAAGAGACAGAATGGTCACACCAAATGATATGCTGTTGGCACTGCGTGTCTTTGAAAAGGGATAATCCATTTTTGTACTGCATACTGTGTTTTGCCATGTGAATGAACACCCACCTGCAGGCAGTGTGTCCATGAACACGGGGTCACTCCAGGCACTCCAGTAGCCGTTGTAGCTAATCCCGTCCAGCTTCACACGGACCCGCACCTTGTACTGCGTACCTGGCTGCAGGCCTCTCAGCATCAGCTCTGAACTGGCTCGCACCTCCTCCACCTGAAACACGGGGAGAAGCACTCCTCAGCTCTCTAATCTATGCGTGTCCCTCCAAGCTGAGAGAGAACCATGGCGCGTGCAGCCTTGAACAACCGCTGACACAGATGAGGTCACGCAGTACATTGTAATGAAGTGTCCTGCCCTACCTGCCCCATATGGCTGTCCGCCGTAGCGTAGCTGACCTCATACATCATGCTGTCATCCATGTACTTGAGAGGAGGAGGCACCCAGCTCACGCTCAGCTGGCCCTGCTGACCCGTGCCGCTCACTGTCACGTTAGTAGGCGGGTCGAGCAGAACTGTCATGCAGATGGACAGGAGGTGGGCGGTTAGATTGGATTTCGAAAGACATAATGTGGATAGAAGACCGTCTTCTTCCACAGAAGTCTGACACACCCTGACACAACACCCTGCAACACTTACATACAATGATGTCATATGCATATTTGGTACAAGGATGTATTGAAATATATATATACACAATATTATCTGGAGATAGACAGCAACCAGAGCTCAAGGGAAATTTGAGCGGATGAGAGTGAATGCTATCCATCTTGCTCACACTGATTATGAAATTCATTCCCCTAACTATAGTATTAAGAGAACAAGTCACTGATCGGATCTAGTGACATATTTTTCAATACACCAAGATGACTTACAGACGAGCTCAATGAGGAGACTGCGATTGTGGATCAGTATTCCATTCCGATTAACTTGGATGTCCATCTGGACAAACATCTGGGTTCGGTTCAGACGGCAGACGTACAGCCTCTTACCGCCTGCTGTAGGGAAGGCCCTCACTGGACACCTGCTGCTGTTCTCATTCCTAGTCGGGACAGAGGTAAGTTTAGCAACAGGGTCCTTTAGGTTTGGTCTTAAAGCTTTTGTGTTCAGCTACTTGAATGAGGCCAGTAGGAATTCTCAATAAACTGGTGTGATGGTTAGGTGCTATTTTTCTATGTATCTATAGGGTTAGATCAATATATCAGTTAGACGATATTGTCATTTTATTAAATATTGGATATCAGCCAGTCATGTGGTCCACTGCCAATTTGATGGAGGTTCCTCCCTGAGCACATAAAAACAGTATGGAAAACCTGCACGGCATTTTTTTCCTTTGCACATTTCATTCATTTAATTGTTAAACAATAATTTGTAAATTAATTCTTCATTTAAATGTAGTAATCTAACCTCTACAGTACTAATCCTAAAATAATTTTATTAGCATTCGTTTCAATGGAGGGTTTCAGTATCACTACTGTTTCAGAAGCTTTACCAAATTCTAGAGGAAAACACAGAATTATTGCAATTTTTGGGCAAGAAAACAAACTATCGGCACAAAATATCGAATATCGGCAACAGCAATACCGATATCAGCCTTTAACCCATGACCATGTTGTGAAAACAAGACTGCTGGCTCCACATGGCTTGTTGTTATTCACTTCTTGTATGTGACTCACTGGTATGTGTATGTGAAGGAGTACTGATCCACAGAGCCGGCCCTCTCCTCATCTTCCTCCCAGAAGCAGGTGAAGTCTTTCCTCCCTTCAGCAAAACATTTGGGGTTTTCTGGCTCCTCGCTCAGGAGCAGAGACACTGCGGAGGGGAGGGAAAGACCACCAAAGACCACCATGTGGACAGGCACATCATGATCACCAGGCTTTTTGGTTTACTTGTTTTGGTTTTCTTAAAGTTGGATATAACATCTAGTTATTTATTACATCATTAGTAGACTTCAGGAAAAAAGTGAAATTTAAAAAAACATAATCCTATAGTAGTGATTATAGGACTGTCCGAGGTTTTCTTGTGTAAGTTGACTCAAAGCAGCTAGTGATCTATGCAATGAAGTTCTGGGGTGCAACTTTGAAACCCATTAAGATCATATTTTGCCACATGCTACCAATTCAGTTTACTTCCATTCAACAATGGCCCTAGAAAACATTTGACCCTACCTTTCTTTTCGAAATCTTGTGCGCCCTGGACGATGGAGGCTGTCTGGGCGCAGAATAATATGGAAAACGCCAACAATCGGTTCAGGTGAACACAGGTCATCCTTTTGTCTTCTCCTTGAACAGATAGACTTTGGCTTTCTGTTGTCCGCCTGCATAACTGGAGTACAACCTGCCCCCAAACGTGTCTTGTGTAGTTCTCGCCTTGTGACAGCTTGTTTTTGGAGATATCATGGATAGCGCAGCGCGGTTACGCGCCTGCATCTGGGCGATAAGGAGTAGAGCCAAGCTGTTTACCTTCTCCTATAAGTCAGCGAAGAAGAGGTGGAGCAACATTAGTGTTACAAAACGTTTCCACTCTTGTTTGTGGGCGGGAATGACGCGCTCATTGATGTTTACAACTTCTGTCTGCAACGGCGAGTGAGCCCTTCGCAATGTGTAATGCGATGTCCCGTGCGTAAAAGACGCATGGATGGATGATGATGGATAGACAGACAGACAGACAGACAGACAGACAGACAGACAGACAGACAGACAGATAGATAGATAGATAGATAGCTATCTTTCTCAATGCAGGGATCATATAGAGGCAGGCCATGTGCCCAAGCAACGGAAACCGCACATGGAACCAGTCCACTCACACACCTAAGCAGTAGACCCAAACGGTTCCTTATCTGCATACCACACACATATGTTTTCTTCGCTTGACGTGGCGTTATCTGCGCTGCAGACGCCACTGTTACTTGTCCCGTGATAAGGGGGCGTAGCCACCCATCCCCGTCAGTTTAAATGAAACTTTCAGCGCTTCTTTACATCACTTTCGGGAGGAGGAGGAGGAGGAATCTGATGAGCGGGGTACTGATGTAATGAAAAGCTGCATTTGAGTCATTTAGCTCCAGATAATGACACTCTTGAGTTACTTTGGTGGAATGCAGCTCCAGATGATGACACTTTTGAGCCAACTTGGTGAAAATAAGCTTTTGATGATGACATCTTTGAGCCAGCTTAGTGAAATTCAGCTTGAAAGTAGATGCATTGTGCAGAGAAGGTGGTTTATGTGGCAAACTGACTGGTAGGTGACAGGAAGAGGGGGACCAGGAAATCTGTATTGTTGTGGAAGACAATGTCACAGTGTGGTTTCTCTGCTTCTTTAGATAAAACATAACAAAAGCCCTGGCCTCCTGTTGTGAGGTCGGGAGATAGGATGTATGGCCATAAATTATAGATGCTGCTGTCACCACAAACACAAACCAGCCATGTTGTAAGGTGTTAGGAATTAGAAGGCAATGAATGGTGACTTCTCTCAACATTTCCCTTTTGTAATGAATGTATTCTTTATTCTCATATACACATTTAAACATATTCAATTTATACTTATATAAGCAATTTCTAACAATGTTTCCATCCAACTTGATCAGAGCCTAAAACAAAGGGTATCAAATACCTGTGTGATGTGACACACAACAAGTTGATCTCCCCTCTTTTAGAAACATAATCTGGAATGCAACACAACATAAAAACAAAGAGATCTGAATAACATGAGAGGAGATCTTCCAGATTAACAACTCTAGATGCCATAAACTCATTTGTAAAAGAGATGGTCAGTTGTTTTTCCAATAACCGGCATGGCACTTGCTGCACAAAGTGGTAACCAATTGAATATCAGTAGAGAGTTCAGCACAGTAGTGCCAAATACAACTTGAGCACATTCAATCCATATTCGAGCAGCAAGCGTTCTAAGATGCTTTACCTACAGTGACAGAAATTACATTGCTGTCTGATGACTCCTCCATTTAAATACATTGCAAAACCGCACAGTGCATTATACAGGTGGTGTAATACAGATTTAGTGTTATGAATCGGCACCCCAGGCCCAACCTTTCACACATCCTCCTTATGGTTAACCTCTGCACCACAAAACAAAGCTAATTTTGGACTGATGGAAGGTGCAGATGAAACGATATCAGCCATCTTATATCTGTAACAGCTCATCAGTAATCAGCAGCACACGCTGGCAAGAGAGATAACGGACCACAGCCTTATACAATAGGAGGGGTTGGGATGACCAGTTTTTGGCGGCTTTGACCCAACCCTTAAGCTGTGTGGACAGGGGCTTTGGCATGGTAACATGAAGCTGCTATCATGGTAGAGAGGCTGTGGTTAACGCTAACTGACAGTCAGTAGTCAGCGTGTGGACAGTGATAGTGGAATGGCACTGTATGAGAATGACAAGAGCGGAGAGGGTGTCCATGCATTCGTAGAACAATACCTCCACTCACAGTTTTTCCATTTGCTTTCACAAGTTCCCCATCTGTGGTACAATCTTATGCAGAAGGACATACATTCCAGCATGGGTGAGGTTGTACATTCAATACTGAATTAGAACGTCAAAAACATGGTGTAATGTACACAGCTTGACCGGTGACAAACACAATTACTTTATCGATCCTGTAGAATGAAGAGGCTAAAATCTCCCTCCATTGTGTTTTCTTCAGTGGAAACAACAAAATAACAGATATTACAGTAATGTGATATGAAGTAACACAGGCCCTTCAGACTGACAGCTGCCACTGCTCTCATTCTGCACCAGGTCATTTTTTTTCTGATAACGGCAACTGGACAGTTGAGGCCTTAGACTTATCCTTCTCACAGATGAGTGGTCTTCCCTTTCTGAGTGTCTAGACACTGTGCTGCACGTCCACATAATTAGCATGATCTCAGTAAACAAAAATGATAATTTACCACAGTTATACAGTGTAGTAGGTTAACTATTTCGCCATGCTCTAGTAGGGGAGCAGTGTGTGTGTGTTGTGTGTATTATGGTGAGTGTGTGTGTGTGTGTGTGTGTGTGTGTGTGTGTGAGGAAGCACGCAGCGCTAAGGAAAGAGTGGCACAAAAGGGGGAGCGAGGACAGGCCGTGGCAGAGGTCATGTGACCTGCGTGAGTGTCACAGATGTTAAACAACTTCCTGACACAGGCAAAATCCCACAAACACACTTGTAGTGCAAAATGCTCAAAATGTACTGATACCGTTTTCCTGCGGCTTTCTGGCACAAGGAAGCCTCAACATTAGTGCACAATACAAGTTGGCCTAGAAGAAGCACCGAGGCATGTGATTGGAGAGGTCATTCTGACAAGGTTACAGTGTTGGTTTTCTTGATCATCTAGATTGATGGATTTTGTTATTTCATGCGTTTCCATACCCAGGAATTGCTTTGGAATCTATATTATATGATGTGAGATATTTAACACCTTAGAATCTCACAACAGGGGAATGATTTAGTGGAGAAAAGGCAGCACCAGCACATTAAAAAAAAAGATTTTAACCCTAAAAACAACAAAAACATCAAGCTTACATTCATTCTCACCACTGAATTTCATTTGGCGGTGCTGTGCTAATATATCTATACTAAAAGATTATAAATGATCTTACTAACTAATAACTGGTGGAGATGAAGTGATTTCTGATTGTTTTCAACATTTGATGGAATCTAATTTCTTTTGCCATCATTATAAAACTGTACTCCACTAAATTTATGGCAGCCTCAGTGAAGTAAAGCCCCAATCATATGAATCTCAAACATAACAATAAACCCCAAAGTACGACAAATTACAAGCTCTAATCGTGACTCAATCACATTTGGCATCTCTAGCTTCTAGCTAATTGAACAAGCATTATTCTGAAAAAAGTAAAGCAACAAGAAATAGTTTAAAATGCTAACAGGGCAGCGATGGAGTTAATGTGGTCAAGGCAGTTGATGTGGGGATTGGGGGGGGAGGGGGTGCGGAGTGGGCTTTAGTGGAGTATCAGCTCACCGCAGAACTAATGGTGTCAAGGCCACAGAGTGCAACATCAGAGAGGTAAGAGGAGGGTGTGTGTGCACGAGAAAGAGCGAGAGACAAAGACAGAGAGACGGAGACAGAGAGAGAGTGGCCCTCCTTGGGGGAGAGGGACAGGAAAGGAGCCAGGTTTGGACGGCCAGAGAGAGAGGGGTGTGTGGATGTGCTGATGGAATATCTCAGCTTGCTGTTCCCTGGTTTGCGGTGGGCCGTGTGGAGCAGTGGGAGGCAGGAAAGCTGAGCGAGAGAGAGGTGCAGCACTTTCCACGGTCGAGGCACGGTGAACAAGTTGGCCTTTGTGTATGAGTAATTGTGTATGTGTGTGTGAGTGTGTGTGTGTGTGTGTGTGAGTGTAGGTGAGCGTGTTGGGCGACTCGGTGAGAAGGTTTAGCAAGCGCAGCCGCCGTGGCTTTCTGGAGGCGAGTCCTGAAGGCCCTGGTTCCTGTGGTTGGATACGAGGTTGATGTCTCCCTCCATGCTCTCGTTCATCTTCTCGCAGATGACGTCCACCAGGCGCTCAAACACCTGCTTGACGTTGATGTTGTCTTTGGCGCTGGCCTCGAAGAACTGGAAACCTGAGGGGGAATGGTGGCGTAACAAGTGGGAACATGAGACGGTGAACGGGAGAAAGCGTGATTTGATTTCATCTACTTTGGGCAAAAAAGAGTCATGTTAAAGTAACCATACATATCTGTACCCAGAAGCAAGATTAACGTTTCAAAAAATACTTATTTTCAATGTGGTCTGTGGTGGAAGACAAATAACACATACTGGACACTAGCATTACTTCATGTAAGGCTGAGCAATTGGTATACATAAAAAGTCAGACTTTGTTGTTCTTTGTTCATGTTTGAATCGTGAACCCCACATCGCATATCGAACCGTATTGTGAGATCATCCCATCCTTGGAGGACAAACAGTACACATACATATGTAAAGAAGTATAAGCAAGAAGACAAAGTGCAGTTGTATATCTGTCTGTCTGTATTCCCTCCACGAATGAGAGCTTCCTCACCTAGCTCCTCTGCCAGCCTCTGGCTGTCCTCTGTGGGCACGAGTCTGTCATCCTCCAGGTCACACTTGTTACCCACCAGGATCACCTGCGCATTGTCCCATGAGTACGTCTTGATCTGAGTCGCCCTGCAGGACACAGACAGAATGGAGTTGCACAGTCAGAGGGTTTAAAAGGAGGAATACAAAAAAAAATCTACATTCGCTGAAAATCTGCAATGTAATAATTTACCCAACAACCAAGAAAGTGTATATGTGACACACACGGCACAAAATAGGCAATCTGTGTTTGAGTGTGAGTGACTTTTACAGTTTCAGGTCTCTCCTGTAAACAAGATACTTTATTTTAAGAGACTTACCAGGGTAAATAACAGCTAAACATAAATAATAGGGCATTTTGTTTGTTTAAAATTTGCTGTGACACTCTACATTTGAGCCGCCATGCTTCACTCACCAGTCCTGAACTGCGCTGAAGGAGTCCTGGTTGGTGATGTCATACATGAGCAGGAAGCCCATGGCTCCTCTGTAGTAGGCTGTAGTGATGGTGCGGTAGCGCTCTTGTCCCGCTGTGTCCTGTGTTCAGGGACAAACACACGTTCACATGCACATGAGCACACCCTTGATATCTACGTATGACTTTGTTATGGCATGAGACACTTCGAAGTGGTTCAGGCACAAACAACTGTATTAATAATTCCTCTGATCATCCTCAACATGTTTTCTGTTTTGAACCACAGGGGGGCAATGTTGACCAAACTATGGCCTTGGTGTACTGCTATACTTCTGTTCCTGGTCTCTTATGTGCTGCCACTGATAAATGTGAACAACAGATAATTTGGTGGTAGGAGTACATATTGTGCAGGAGACTACCCCAATATCACAGTCTCAAACAAATCAAAAACACATGTAGACTAGGCTTGAGCGGTATCACGGTATACCAGGGTATTTAGAAATCCTGACGGTATGATTTTCAATACCGTCAAAAATACAGACGCTCCTCTTTCTATCAAACTGATGCGGAGATGCTGTATTGAGGTGATGTACCTATTGTAGTGCACAGTGCACGGCAGCAGAGGTCAGAGCTACCGATGGAACAGACAATTGAGCTGGGAAAGATGGCGGCTGCGAGTGGGTGGGGATACAAGACTAGTAAAAAAGAAAAATGTCTCTGCTCCTGTTTGGGACTATTTGGGGTTTAGTCCCGATGAAAAAGGTGAGGCAGCCAACACGGACGAAGCTGCGTGCACTATTTGCCTCAAGAAAGTTGTGAAACCTCCATTCACACCTCAACGTGCATCACCCATTAGCTGCTGCAAAACTGAAGCCATCGTCAAAGGCCGCAGGCTCTCCAGCCACAGCCATCAAACCCACGACGAGCCTACATCAACCAACCATATGCTTTTGCTAAATCAACAAAGTACAATCAACAAAGCACAAAAACGATAGCCAAAAATGGAAAACGTGCACGGAGGCAGTAGCAAGATACATAGCATGTAGGCCTACATATATGGTGTCCTTTCACACCACAGAAAAAGGCTTTCTGTGAGATGGTCACAACGTTGGACCCTCAATATGAGCTGCCTGGAAGAAAACAGTTCTCTCAAAAAGCCATACCTGACCTGTACTATAAAGTTTGGGAAGAAGTTAAAGTAGGGCTGGGCGATATGGACCAAAAATCATATCTCGCTATATCTCTGTATTTTCTACGAAGTGGGCTAAATGTTCAGTTGTAAGTCAAAGCCACATGTGAGATGTCACAAGCACTTTTATTAAAACAAGATTGTGATAGGGTTGGGCGATATGGAGAAAATCAAATATCATGATATTTTTGACCAAACACCTGAATATCCCACCTCAAGTGGGTAAAGGCAAATAATAGAGCAGCTAGAACAGTCTGGTTCTAGCTGCTCTACCAGGAAAAGACAACACTTATGCCATATCACGATATTACGATATCCAAAATCTAAGACGATATCTAGTCTCATATCACGATATCGATATAATACTGATATATTGCCCAGCCCTAAGCTAAAGTGCTTGTGTTGGAGGCAAGCAACTATGCTTTAACAACTGACATGAGGTCAGCGGAGAGCATGGCCCCCTACAGCACACTCCCTCACATCTGACTGGGAACTTGAATCGAAATGCCAAAAGCTCAAAAAGCAGCAGGGAGAACTGGGACTACCGGAGCATAGTCTCATAACGGTACGCTTGGCTAATCAACATTCAATCCAAATTATAGACCTGCCCCTTGCTTAGGTTAATAAGGCTACACCTCTAATTATTAGTTAATAATTATAGCTGACATGCTTGCTTCTAGGTTTAATTAGTAATTAATCATTAGGCTAGACAGCGTTAAGCGCATGCTTGCTTCTAGGTTGTATTTTTAGGTTATTACCTGCCTTATTCATATACAGTAGGACTCTAATAGGCTATTAAATTAATGAATGCATTTGACTGAAATAAATGTTTCATTTTGTCATCAATAAAGGACACTTCAACTTCCGTGATTCAAATCCTTTTATGAATGAAATAATCATTATTATTAGGCCATTGACTTGCCCCCACATGCTGTCTGTGTGTCTGTCTGTTTAGTGTGATGTCTTTGTGACGTGCTGTGATGTTGTCTGTGAATCAATCTGCTGTAAAACCAATTTCCCCATAAGAGATATGGTCTTTCTCTCCAGTCAGTGGTCTATGGAATCTAATGGCCAGACAATGTCCTTGGTGTCCAACACCTTTCTTCTGGTTTATCGGTTTTACTCCATTGATAAACCGGGAGACGTCGAAAGAGAGATGGAGGACAACTTACACTGTCATATTGCGTCACAGAAGGTGTGGCCAGCTGAGCTGCTGCCTCCCTGTTTATCGGAAACATCTTCTAATTCAGTGGCGGTTGTGTGTGATGTCACAGTCAACGGCCCAAAATAGGTAAGTGAACGCAAACACTCACAGACACACTCTCTCATGCATGCACGCACGCACGCACGCACGCACACACACACACACACACACACACAGAAACATGTACCCACCTTGTTCATCAGCAGGTTTTTAAAGCCAATTTTGGAGAAACCTTTGGCCTGGGAGAGATTGAAAAGATTATTAAAACATACACAATAGAGCCCCAACTTGCCTTCCACCCAGCTATAACAAACCTCGGCTTGTGCATACCTTCATGTTTCACTTCGACTTCATATTATGTTG
>OMOV01099439.1:3700-15381 GCA_900312565.1 Beryx splendens | reverse complement strand
GGACCTGAACTGCTTCATGAACGGAGCCGCGGGACCCGAGTACCTCAACGAGATCCCGCGCCCCGCCGTTCTCTCGCCCACCTCCAACGGCGCCGTGCACAGCGTTCAGAAATACCAGCCCCAGAACAGTATAGACAACCCCGACTACCAGCAGGACTTCACTCCCACCTTCAAGACCCACACCAACGGACACATCCCAGCAGCGGAGAACGTCGAGTACCTGGGCCCGGACTGAGGCCTCCTGACGACCCCGAGCCCCGCGGCGGAAGGATCTACATGCAGACACGACAAAATACGAGGCTGTTTCCTGCTCCGTTAAGAAAGGGCATTGATGGCTAGTGGTACCATGAGTTATTTTATATGTCGTATCCGGTCTTGAGGAGTCAAGCGGCATGCTGTGCAGCTTTCCGTGTCGTTTGCATGCTGTTATACTTGTCAAGCAAAAACTCGCCTCATTCCAAAGAGTTTCCCTTAACCAACGAACTGCAGATGACTTTGTTTTTGATGAAAGCTGGATGAAAGGAGACTTGCATAAAATGACTCAGTGGAGCTGAGCGTTGCTGAACCAGATACACTCCATGCAAATGTTGTAGCCCCTGTCAGAAAGTGAAAATCAGTCTTAACTTTGTGCACAAAATCCGAATGTATCGCTGGAGGAACGCTAGGAAAGGATGCACCTCCATTTATTATAAGGCAAAAGCTGTGTTGCAAAGAAATTAACAGAAAGTGGCAGCTCATCCCAAAACACAACCTAAGGTACATGTGTTGTAGAATCGGAACAAAACGACAACAACAACAAACACAATCGGTAAACAGTATTGATGAGTGAGTGTTTAAAAAGGCTGGCAACTGTTTTCACAACAGTTACAAATGCGCACTCACTGTTGCAGGACTTTGATGTGAAGCGTCACATCTTTGCATTTCTGTGATTGTGTCAAGAAGATGAAAGGGAGGCTCTTCAAAGCCGGCTGGACTATTGGGGGACTTCAGAGGCCTGACGACGCTCTTCCTGGCGGACGAGTCAATGAGGAAACAATAGATATAATGTTGCAATGTATGGCCGATTTAAAGGGGAGCACTGCTGAATTTCAGCTTTTAAACGCATTACCTTGGACAGTTATATTTGTATTAGTACACGTTCACTACTGTCACCCATCGCTCCAAAGCAGAGAGAAGGAGGAAATATTGTGGTGGTGCCCACAATGATTTTCAGGGGATTCTGGTGTTTTCTAGTTCGAGACCAAAAAATATGAACATATCGGCCCACAAAGTTAGTCGAGCTTTGGGCTTTACTTCAGTATGGCATCATAAATTTATATGTGCGTACCCAGGAAGCTCATTTTTACAACGCTGGCCTCTCTTCCTTATTGCTCTCCACAGATAGTTTGTTTTGTTACACTCCTAACACTAAAAGCTTTGAATGCTTTTAGTGCTCAGCAAGATATATTAAAAACACTTCACCAGACAAACACACCGTGCCTCAAACGAGCTTGCAGTAGTCTAAACTGCAGGGGCCACAACCAGCACTTCCCATTAGCGCCGCTAGCTAAAAAAAAAAAGAGGTGACAGAGTAGCTTAAAGTTTTGGTTATCTGGTCTCTAGCTTTGGGATGTTAGTTGTGTTAAATACTGGTTGAACTGCTCTTATAGGCCGCGAGACTTGCCTATTTGATTTTGTAATTAAAGTGGTATTCCCCTTTAAATGCACCGTGTTGAACAGGAAAGCTGTTTGGATGGCTCCATCACGTGACGGAAATGTAAGAAGTTTCTGCTGTGGGTGATCTCATGTAATTATATTGTTACCAGGGGACCTCTCCTTGTCTGATTTTATTTTATTTTTTAAACAAAACTATACTTGTTATTGTTTCACGCAGGGTTTTAAGTGTCGACACTACATCTATAAATCTGCTCATAGCTTTAAAGTCTTGTAGTCTTGCAAGAGCATTAACTTTGAATACAAATATCTTTCCTAGTTTTAAAGGAATATACTACAGTAGCAACTTGTGAGCCTACTTTTTCAGATTTTACACAGGTACATGTACAGAGAAGCGTGATTATACTGTGTACAATATACCCCAAATAGTCACCTATAAATTATCCTATCAGTACATGGTTTTACCACTTCATTCACAAATATGCACTTATTCCTCAACTGTAATTATTTCATTCAAAAGTGACCATGAATAAAATGTTTTTTTTATGGAAATACATCTCATGTTTGGTGTTTGCAACATTCTCACAGCTTTTTGAAATTAAAGGGTAAGGCCGGTGTTTTTTAATGCATTGCTTACCGTCAACAAATCCTATGAAAATAACAAAATCAACAACGCGTTTGCTCCCGTCACTTTCTGACAGCCCACGTACCGTTTTTAGCCGTCAACCCGGAAGTCATCGGCTCCAATTGTAAGGTAAAAACCTTGAAATACAGCTCACAGAGACGTAGTTTATGTTTTAAAAATCGTTAACTGTTACCATGAAAAGTCAGGCTGTTGTAGTTATTACCAAATCAAATTCAAACGGGAACAAATTCTTCATTACACCAGGGACTATTTTCAGTGCTACGGAACTACTTTCCTGAGATCATAAACGTGTTCACAGCCGGGTTATTAAGTTGTTTGAGGAAAAATTCGGCTGGCCCGGTGCATCGTGATGATGAAATATGCTGCCCAGAGCAGCAGCATGGCTCTGTGATGTATTTTTAATCATTTTTTTAATACAATGGAGTTCTATGGCTGCTGGGACATGGCTGCATTGGAGACCGGCTGGATGAGATTTGTTGGCAAAACAAAATCATTGCTGATTTTGTTATTTTCATAGGATTTGTTGACGGTAAGCAATGCATTAAAAAACACCAGCCTTATCCTTTAAGGGGCGATGTACAGAAAACACAAACATCACATCATGTGATGGATTGATGAGTGCCATGAATGATTCACTCATCTCATCAGTCTTTTTATCAGGATACCTGGAGGCTTTGGAGGAAGCGCTTTGAAGATATGGGATAGCAGATAAGCGGTGGTACACCAGCAGAGTGACAACAGCATCCAGATGACAGCTGCCACTTTGATGGTTTCCTGTTTTCATTAACGGAGACCCAAATACAAAAGCGTTTAGCGGGTCCATAGTATGTGAATGTGAGCACTCACTCATAGCAGTCATTGACTGCTATGAGTGACTTGAACCCGTCACTCAGCATGTTAAACTCGCACTGTATTAAAAGGGAATGCCACCCATTTTTTAAATTCACACGTTATTCCTGGGCCCCAGGACAGTTCCGTCAGTACTTGGGAATGTCTCTTTCCTTAAGATAGAAACTGGTGAAATGACCCTTGAATGTGTGATGTCACTGGGATGTAAAATGTGGCCCTGCTCCTGCTCCTGCTCCATGGACAGTGAATGGGGCACTGGCTTTGTTTTTTGGGAGTTCTTGCACCCAAATGAGGTTTAAATTCTGATTCATACCCATTAGCAATGCTGGAATATGAACTACATTTTGGTGTAACAAATCCTAGTCAGTGCACCATTCATGGTCTATGGAGCAGCCCCTTTTAACACAAAATGATCAAGGGTTCTCTCTTCGATGTCTAGCTTTGGGAAAGAGTGGTGCAAGTTCACAAAAGTTGACTGAACTGTCCTGTCCTGGGACACAGAATGTGAATTCTTAAAATGGGTGACATCCCCCTTTAAACATCAAGGCAATATATGGTGTTGTCTGCTGTGCCCAGCCCAAAAAAAATCAGGAAGTAGAACCAGAGTATTGCTCAGAGGGGGACAGACCTCACACTGTGCAATTCAGCCCCACTGCGCTTGGTGGCAGCACTGAGCCGGCAGTCTGTCTCCGCCCCCAAACAAACACACGAAGAAGAAGGAACCAATAACAAGAAATGCGAAACTTTACCTGGGTTGTCAGTGCGATTCGGTCTTTTCAGTAAGAGGGATGGGACTCTTACCAGCGAGAAGCAATTTCTTTATACTTGTTTTCGCCATACTCTTAACAGAGGGACATTATCGATGGGTGAGTATTACTTAACGTCAGCGTGCTCGTGACTAAAACATGACTCAGCTGTGCGCGTTGCTGTTGCTATGTTATGTTTATCTGAGACGGCTAGCCTCAGATTAGCTAACAAGTCCGGGATCCAACTGTCTTTAAGCCTGTTTTTGGATTCGCAAAATATGCTGTCAGTAGCGGAACACTGTCTAGAACATATAACGCTTGCTAGAAAACAAGCAGCTCCTTAGTAAAAAGCCGAAAATGGATAACGCAACACGTTCGCCTTGAAATAGCACAGAGGCGGGCGGCACTGGTACAAATTGTTCGACAGGCATTAGTCACGTTGTAAATCATAGATGCAAAACCGGGGAGGGATGGCAGGAGAGTTGTGAAAAGTTGTCCCCTTTCTGTGGTGGCTTGACAGATCCAGGACACAGCCCAACTTAACTAGCCAACACAGTAAAACCTGAACACCTCTCTGCACCTCTCTGTTGTATATAACCTGGTTTAACTAGAAGAGAATAAAGGGCTTAAGCATGTTTTGCTAGGCAGGGGTGGCTAAGCAAGCTACATAGCTGGCTGTGTTTTCAGTTGTAGGCGCAAAACAAAGGGGACAACACAGACTCCCACTCTCCAGATTAGATTTGATTAGATTTAGAGAATGCAATATTGTCATCATACTCACAGTTCCTTTGATTGCTCTCCTTTTCATTAGGCAATTAGGTCAGTCCTCTTCAAAGCTGCTAAAAACTAGGTCTAAACTAAGCTAAAACAGCAGATTTGTATCTGATGATTACTCAACACTGGTGTGAGTAAGTTATCATCATCCATGTCATTACAACAAGGCTGTGGGATGAGGAAAAATCAATATAGATATCTGGGACACTGGAATGGATAAGAGTAGTTGCTCTTCAGGATCTAAATCTAAATCTAATCTTTTGTGTGGGCCATTGAGGCAGCTGAGTTGACATGTGTGTCTGTTTGTTTTGGAGGGTGGGTAGGGTACAGCAGGTGCCGCAGGTGTTAATGAATATGTTTATTAATAATTTTCAACATACATTTACTATGCTTAATAAGCAAGACTCTAATGCCTAGACCTGACTCCTGCAGACTGACATAGGAACAACCTCGTGCAGCTTGATGTCCTAGTCTGCAACTCCATAAACCGCCGACTGTGGGAAATAATGACATTTGAGTAGTGACCCTGAACTCAACCACCACAAGAGCCACAGATAGACATGACTGGGACAGAGTTTAACACTGGCTGTGGTCATAAAGCGTCTAGCAAACTCAGTGAATCAAGTTCCTTGACTTGCTCAGATGTTGATCAGTCAGCTAACAGAGAAACTGGCCGGAGTTGGCAGCTGCAAGAGAGGAACTATAAACTCTATAACACTGTATTAATTTAGAGTATTGTTTTAGTTTTCTTAGCTGTATTTTCTCCTGTAAAGTGAAGAGAACAGAGCGCACACCCAAACAATGTGATGGCCGTCAGAAAAGACAAAAGACTCCTGGCTTTTTATTTTTATTTCAAGGACCAAAATAGAACAAAATGAGTGTAGCCATAACAACATTGGCTGAGTGCTGTTGGCAGTTGCCATAGAGATCAGATCATAGTTCTCTTTATTTGGCCTATTATTTATTTATTTTTTAACTTGACTGTCAGCTGAGACAAGGCCACATTCTGCAGTAAGTCTAAGCAAGGCTAAGCCATCAAATGCTAAATTACAAAGGAAGACCAAAACAGATTTTTGTAGAAGTGAAATTTTTATTTTCAGACATACAACGCAGTGGGTACTAGAATCACAGGAAATGAAACACGACCAGAGGAATAACCCTCGAAATACTAAACCTCAAGGTAAAACCTAGACTGTAGCCTAAACTCCAGATCAGAACGGTTAAGTCATCCTTTTGAATAGCCAACACCAGGCCGTGTGGTCCGCTATAGCCCTTAGAAGCTCTTGCAGGACGTGGTTGACCTTGTTCTTATCCTCACTAGATACGGCGAATTCAAATTTGTATAAAGATAAGGCTTCGTACGCTTCACCAGGCAGTGGCAAAACAGGAAATGTATGCAGGCCAGTGTGTGCAAGGCCAAACACACAGGACACATGATCATCGTGTTTGTTGTTGTCTCACTGTCAGGTTGAGGCCCAGCACTGCGTGTGGTATGGTGAGTGTGGAGAGTCGGTCAAGGTCCCTGGGAAGAAGTACAACTGCAACTACACCGGACCTCCCGTCCCGCTACCTTCCGAGGGCCACGAGCTTCTCACGGTAAACGTCTCTCTGCGCTTTAGTCCAGTTACCCCCTGACATTCGTCGCATGAATCAAACGTCTGCGCTTCTGTAATGCACTATTACTTTACATCGATATGAAAGTGTATTAAATTAGCTAATGACATCATCCTGTTTTCTCGCTTGCACGTAGGAGCTTTGCCCCGGATACGACTATGGAAACCAAAGCCTCTGCTGTGATGTCAACCAGTTGCGCACTCTCAAAGGCAGTCTGCAGCTGCCCCTTCAGTTCCTGTCTCGGTATGCGGTGTGGTTATAACATTAACTAAAGGAACACATGACCTGCTCGCAACAGCATTATCATTCCTCCTTATTAAGAGCTTCTGAATTTCGTCACACAAAGAGAAGGCTATCTGCCCGCTTTAAAACCGTCGGTACTACTCATGTTTTACGAAGGATTTAATGTTCTGTGATGATCTTCCTAGGTTCTCATTAAATTTTATATGAAGCACACCAACAGTCCTCCGTCTATATGAAAGGTGTATTCGTGCATGGAGAGAAGGACAATACAAGTGTATAATATGCAGCTCTCTGAAAGGGGATTACTCTTATCAAAGCTTATGAACGCAGTGACCAAACACTTCTGCGACAAAGCAAAAGCTTAGGATTAAATGACTGTTCCATGAAGAGTACAACAAGCTTTGTCTCTGCATGCAAGACTGACAGGCAGAGGCCCAGCGACTGTGATTTGCCTAGGGTTTGCATGTTGTCTTGTCGATTTTTGTTGACTTCAGCGCGCTTATCTTCACTGGTTTTCTTTACAACTGTTTTACACTCTTAAACTTTAACTCTTTTTATACTCTACACAAACCTCAACTCTTTTTATACTCTATCAGTTATGTGGTAGTACCTTCCTTTATATTGTTTCTGTCTCTTTCCACAACTGCTTGCAGGTGCCCCGCCTGTTTCTTCAATCTGATGAACCTGTTCTGCGAGCTGACATGCAGCCCCCACCAGAGTCTGTTCATGAACGCCACCAAGATCACCCCGGACCCTGACCCAAAGCTGGCGGGCAAGTCCAATGTGGTGGAAGTGCAGTACTATATTGGACAGACATTTGCTAATGGTGAGTTCATGCAGCAGCAGCCGGGTATCGCTTTTTATATGAAAGCCAGCTTCACCTTCTTTTCTTTTGCGGGGCTTCATGGCTCTGAGCAGCCTGCTGGATTTTAGAGAAACTATGCCACTTAGTGACAGTTATACCCTGTGGGATATGTCAGATCTGCTGAGTAAACTGCGTCACTTCCCCACTCGCACATAACCTCGCGCTCACAGTTGGGTAATTCTGCGGGTGACTAATGGTCAGAATTGTTTGAAAATAATCCGGTTTATAGGGAAGGATGGTGGGGAGGAAAATGTTCTGCGGTGCAAAGATGAGTAATGTAACTCTCTGATTTCACTCCTGAGTAATACAAATTGAATTTTTTTCCTCAGCCATGTACAACGCATGTAAGGACGTCCAGGCACCATCTAGCAACGTCAAGGCTTTGTCACTGCTGTGTGGCAAGGATGCAAAGGAATGCAATGCTACTAATTGGATCCAGTACATGTTTGACATCAACAATGGCCAGAGTCCCTTCCCTATCATCCCCATATTCTCAGGTAAATGATTTTTTTAGTATCTAAATGTTCCCACCTTGATTTTATGGGTTCGGGTTTCAACTGTCCTACGCCGGCGTTGTTACATGTGAAGGTACCAGCCCTTCTTACTGTTTGGATAATGATTTCAACGTGCAATGTTTTACCAATTCTTCGTTGTAGATGCTCCAGTGTCTGGTTTCGCTCCCATGAACAACCAAACGTACGACTGCACCGAGGGCCTGGAAGATGGTTCAGGTCCCTGCTCCTGTCAGGACTGCGCCAAGGCCTGCGGCCCCAAGCCGGTCCCTCCCCCCCTGCCCCCTCCCTGGACAATCCTTGGTATCGACGCCATGACTGTCATCATGTGGATCTCTTACGTGGCCTTCCTGCTTGTCTTCACTGGAGCTGTACTGGGAGCCTGGTGTTACCGGTAAAGGACCGAAACTCTGTGGTGGCTTATCTCTCTTTTTAAGTTTAAAATCTGGTTTCTAGGTGTGTCCTTGTGACCCATATAGCGTATGCAGCCACTCACCCACAAAATATCTCGGTTCTCAAAAATATCTCGGGTGTGATGTCGGTGTGTCAGCGTTGGTGTGTTTGGAAGTTTATATCTAATTGTTTTTTTATTTTTTTTTCATGTGTACAGGAAAAGGACAATCATGTCTGAGTATGGCCCCATATTGGACAGCAATAACCCGCTGTCTCTTAACAATGACAACCCCGACCAAGGTACAGTAATGCTTGCGACTCTTCATGTCGTAATCACAATGCGCTTCAGTTTGTTTCTTGTTGTTAAAAGTAAAAACATTGTTCTGCCACTCCCACATGACCCCACACTAAGTCCCGGTTTCTTTCTCTTCCTAGTAGATGCATCGTGCTGTGAAACGCTGGGCGAGCGCTTTGAGAATGCGATGCGGCTCCTCTTCTGCGCCTGGGGTTCCTTCTGCGTGCGGCAGCCCCTGCTGGTCATCCTGGGCACCTTGATCCTGGTGGCGGCCTCCTCGGCGGGCCTGGTCTACATGCGCATCACCACGGACCCCGTCGAGCTGTGGTCGTCTCCCAGTAGCCAGGCGCGCCAAGAGAAGGACTACTTTGACAGCCACTTTGGACCCTTCTTCCGGACGGAGCAGCTCATCATAACCACTCCCCTCAACGACACCTTCCTCTACTCGCCCTACTTTGGAGGGTCGGACGTCCCTTTCGGAGCCATCCTGGACAAAGACTTCCTGCACCAGGTGGGTTAGCAGAAGAGGGAAATTGGGAAGGAGTAATACGGTTTAGTAGGGATGGGACGATATATCAAATTCATTTTTTTTTTTCTAACCCTGACCATCCAGGTGCTGGATCTGCAGCTGGACATCGAAGGCCTCGTAGCCACATACGAAGGTCAGAACGTTACCCTGAAGGACATTTGCCTGTCTCCTCTGGCCCCGTACAACGACAACTGCACCATCCTCAGCGTCCTCAACTACTTCCAGAATAGCCACAGCGTGCTGGACCACAGCATCGGAGATGACTTCTATGTCTATGCTGACTTTCACAGCCACTTCCTCTACTGTGTCAGGTGACTTTCTAACAAGACTTTCGTCATTTCATCATTTTTTTCATCGGGTGGCATTCGTGTCATCTAAAAATGTTGCTTTCCCCTTGAACTGTTTCGTAATTGCTTGGCTTGCAGGAGTCGGTGGGTGGTAAAGTAAAAGTTGCTGTAGTGAAAATGTTAAATGTTGAAAGTGTTGGTCTACAACAGCTGCAGCCCACAAGATGCACGAGTTTCTATTTTCTCCATACGTGAGCATTTGTGTTTCCTGATGTTCTCTTGCGGGGGGAAAAGTGCCGGTCTTAAAATGGCTCACTCGTGCTTCCTCATTTGTTGTGAAGTGAAGTGATTCTTGTCTCTGCCCTTCTTTAGATGTGCGGTTCAGATAACGACAGCACCTGTTACCGATGGCTGGCTTTAACTGCTCAGCTGCCTCTTTTGTCTTTTTCTTCTTAACAGTTCCCCAGCGTCCCTCAACGACACGACTCTCCTTCATGACCCCTGCATGGGAACCTTCGGAGGCCCCGTCTTCCCTTGGCTGGCCCTTGGGGGTTACGATGGTGAGCTGGAATAACATGCGCGTAGATGAAGAGAGAGAGAAGTTAAATTTTAAAAAAGTAGTAGTTAGGCCTATATAATGAGTGTTCAACCACTGTGCAAAGTCTTTCATCGCACCGACAGAGAAAGATTTGCTATTGTGGCCATTGACCTTCTTCCAATTTAACATTTTATAGCAGTAGCACATGAGATGGCGTTCTTAACAGGGATTATAAGTACAGTGGTGATGCAGTTAGGAATGAGGTGGAGCAGAGTATCCTTGGCGTCACTTAAGTCCCCATGATAGCCCACAAGAACCCTAAAGATGTGGCCTTTATACAGCAGCTACCAGTGCCTGTGTGTTGTATCTTCAGAGTAGTTTAGAATACAAAAAACAAGACTAAAAAAAGATTGCTAACTCCTTCCATGATTACCGTAAGAGCTGCCATAGAAACCAATGCCATGTATCTTAATGGGTAATGGGTAGCCATGCTTTTTTAGGGGGAATCATCAGCACTGCTGGATCGTTTTCTTTCGCCAACTGGATTGCCAGATTTATAAACGTCTTCACTGTGGTTGATATTGAGCTCGGTTTGTGTAATGGCCTCATCGTTGCGCTTTATCTTGTTTTTCCCCACACTGCAGACACCAACTACAACAACGCCACCGCTCTAGTGATCACGTTTCCTGTCAACAACTACCTTAACGACACGGTCAAGCTGGGCAAAGCTCTGGCGTGGGAGAAAGAGTGAGATAACAATCTTGTTTCCCAAAATCCATCGGAGACAGCGGTGCAGTCTTTACCAGGCTTGGGTTTATTTGTGTCGAGCAGGATAGGTGTTGTACCGTAAGTCACTTTTCATCATCATCGTGTTGTTTTTGTTTATGTAAATGTTTTGTGTGTGCATTTCAGATTCATCCGCTTCATGAAGAGCTACAGCAACCCCAACCTGACCATCGCCTTTAACTCGGAGAGGAGTATTGAAGATGAGATTGACAGGGAGAGCGACAGTGACATTAGCACCATAGTGGTCAGCTATGCCATCATGTTCGTCTACATCTCCTTGGCCCTGGGTCACATCCACAGCCTCAGGCGACTGCTGGTAAGAGACCCTGCCCTAATTTGTAGGCGTCATCGTTTCCATATAATGTGTCATTCATTTTTTTTTTAGCTCTGAGGATGTTACAATAATACTTAACTGAAGTAGCTGGAATTAGACGCTTCATGCCGGCCACGTCATGCAATGTCTTTCCGGCTCGCCTGATCTGAGCGTGTAAACATTCCCATTTATTCAGCAAAACTAGTATGACACGCTAGGCAACTTTCTGCAGCTCAGGCGTTGAAAGAAGGAAGTACGACAGGAAGATGACTGGTTCTCTTGGCTTTCCGCCCATGCAGGTGGATTCGAAGATTTCTCTGGGTATAGCGGGCATCCTGATTGTGCTGAGCTCTGTGGCCTGCTCGCTGGGGATCTTCAGCTACGCCGGTGTCCCTCTCACCCTCATCGTGATCGAGGTCATCCCCTTCCTGGTGCTGGCCGTCGGAGTGGACAACATCTTCATTATAGTGCAAACATACCAGGTACTGTCCCTTCTGCGCTCCACCAGCTGAGTGTGTTGTGGGCCTAGACGCACCCCCCCTCCCACCGCCTCCCCCGCTCTACGGATCCATACTCCAGAATCGTGATTCACAGTTCCCCCTAACCGCAGCCAGATGGCGAGGCACGTGCTGGGCCAC